>CAHIKZ030000224.1:3795000-3865000 GCA_903632075.3 Acanthosepion pharaonis
ATTACCCCATGCCACTAAGGGTTACAGGGTGTGCAATAATTAAGTGCAGAAACATTATTAATGAGCAGGAAGGGAAAGAGTAATGGGGAGGCAAGTAGATAGCGATTGAGATTGCATTTAAATTTTTGCAGATTAAAGTTAGCTGGAAATCTTGGAGCCAGAAGGGAGTTCTACAAGCGAGAAGTGCGAGAAAAGAAACTGTTAGCATAGAAGTTACATCTAGCCAACTCAACTGTAAATTGATGAGATCTTGAGCCCAGTTTAATACTAAGCTTAAATTCAAAACGTCTAGGTCCTATAGCGAAAAGCTCACCCGAACAATTACCATGAAAATATTTATAGAAAAGGCACAGGGGGAAAACCTTACAGCGGTGAGAAAATGACTAAACTAAGCTGCCAGATCAGGACTAATAATATCACTGCTTCTTTGGATTTTATCAAGGAGCTCAAGGTAAATAGCAGGGTCACCGGACTATATATGGCAGCAATATTCTAAGCATGAATGAATGGTAGACTCATTGATATGTAAGATCGATTCTGGAGAGAAAAAATGTCTCTCACGACACAGTGAAGGAACTTTCTTAGCAGCTGACCGTCTAAAGTCTTTTCTTTCTCTTTCACATCCAGTACCCAGTTTCTGCTTAAAGTTGTTATCCCCTTGCTTGGGGTGAATTGATAAAAAAAAAACCTTAATGAGCTCGACAAAAAATGAGGATGTGTTAATTCCACATAACTTCATAATTCGAACAGATTTGCATTTCATTTTAAATATATCGATTTCCAAGTGACGATCAACATTGTCATGACCGTAAAAATCGTACAAGGATGATCTAAAAGTCTTGGCCAGAAGCGAACTTCATGCTTTTCCCACAGTCAGCTCTGTGTTGGCTGCCTTAGTGTTCGATCCCCAAACAACCTTGTCATACTAAGACCTAATGTGCGAAACACAAATAGTATTCGTACCCAGAAATCTTTTCAAAGTAAGGTACTAAACCATTTAGTTTTAGGCGTCAGAATATTCTTAGTAGTAATATTTTGTCATGTATAAATGAAATAATTTTGTCATATGTAAATTAAATAATGCTTTCAGGTGTAAATTAAATAATTTTGTCAGATGTAAATTAAATATTTCTGTCAGGTGTAAATTAAATAATTCTGTCAGGTGTAAATTAAATAATTCTGACAGGTGTAAATTAAATAATTCTGACAGGTGTAAATTCAATAATTCTGTCAGGTGTAAATTAAATAATTCTGACAGGTGTAAATTAAATAATTCTGTCAGATGTAAATTAAATAATTCTGTCAGGTGTAAATTAAATAATTTTGTCATATGTAAATTAAATAATTTTGTCATGTGTAAATTAAATAATTCTGTCAGGTGTAAATTAAATAATTCTCTCAGATGTAAATTAAATAATTCTGTCAGGTGTAAATTAAATAATTCTCTCAGATGTAAATTAAATAATTCTCTCAGATGTAAATTAAATAATTCTGACAGGTGTAAATTAAATAATTCTGTCAGGTGTAAATTAAATAATTTTGTCAGGTGTAAATTAAATAATTTTGTCATGTATAAATGAAAGTTTAAATATGTTTAAATGAAATAAATTTCATGTACATTTATGGATAGAATAATTCACCACCCCCACACACACTTCCATAATTATGAATAAAACTGTAATACCTCAAATTTTCATGGAAACTTCATGAGCATTTTTTGAGAAATGATAAAAATAATAGATATGAAAAAATGTATAGTGATGCCCACACTTTTTTTTATTTTAATGTCAAACAATAATACAAAAAAAAACACCAGAAAACATTTAACATGGTACAAAATTATTGGCCCTCCTGCCATAATAATTATTGGCCCTCCTGCCATAATAATTATTGGCCTCCTGCCATAATAATCAATTGTGTAACCTTTATTCTTGATTACTGCCTTTAAATTTTGTTGATGGTTCCTTACAAGATCACTACACACACTGATAAGTATTTTACTCTATTCTTCTTCGACTTCTTCGAAATTCAAAGAACTTCTTTCTCTTACTTTTTTCTTCAAATGTGCCCATAAATTTTCAATGGGGTTAGGTCAGAACTCTGTGCGGGGTACGCCAAAAACTTAATTTTGCTGTCATCTAAGTATTTTGTAACAATTTGTGCTGTGTGTTTCGGGTTATTATCATGTTAGAACATCCAGTGATGCCCCAAAGAGCTTTCGTGCACTTTGTTTTATATTATTTTTAAGAATTGCAAAATACTGCTCTTTATCGATTATATCCTGTATTCTCACGAGTTCTCCTGATCCAGAAGCAGAAAAAATACCCCTAGAGCAGAATGCCCCCACCACCATGCTTAATTGTAGAGAGGGTATTTTTTGGTTTGTAAGCTTTATTCACTTTCCTCCATACATAACAGGAGTTCATGTGATCAAATAATTCTAGTTTGCTTTCATCTGACCATAAAATAGAGTTCCAATATTTGCTCCCATGTTCTACATGGCATTTAACATAAGTTAATCTGCATTTAAGGTGTTTAGCCTTGAACAAGAGTGTTTTACTTGGGCGACAAGCTCCAAGTTCTGCCCGATGGAAGCATCTAGCGACTGTCTTCGTCGCTACATTCAACACTGATGTCCTTTGTCGTTAAGTGAGTATTCTTCGGGACATCTCTAAAAATGTTCCTTTCTATTCCCTCAGTAATTAACCATTTTCTGCCAGTCCTTAATTTATTCTCAACACAAAGAGTCTCATTGTACTTCTTGATAATTCTACAAATTGTTGATCTAGGAACATTTAAACAATTGGAAAGTGTTGCATATCCATCACTTTGTTTTTACGTATAAACTGTCTTCATTCGGAGCTTCTTGTCAAGTTCAGCCGGCTTTGATGCGTGTCACTCACATATCAGTTACCTTTTAGAATGTTTATTGAATCAGGTCAATACTGTTTCATTTTCAAAGGGTGTTTGCATTAAATATCAAATTAAAAAAAAATATTACAATTTCTACAGTGTAATATTATTTCATTATTTCCATAAGGGAGACAAATGATTTGGGACTGCATCAAAATATAGAAAAATCTATAACTATGAATATAATAGATTGAAACTTCTAAAAATTTCACTAATTATTCAAAACTAAATATGGAATCAACTATTTATGGTAAATTCAGTAAGTACTTTCTAATATTAACATTTCCTTAGAAAATATGCAAATATTCAGTGGGGTCAAATAATCTTGTCGACAACTATACTATATAAATTAAATAATTTTATCAAGTGTAAATTGAATAATTTTTTTACGTGTACTTTAAATCCGTTTTCATATGTAAGTTAAATATTTTTGTCATGTGCAAATTAGATATTTTTATGTGTTAATTTAAAAAAAATTTCATATATAAATTAAATAATTTCGTTATTTGTAAATTAAATACTTTTTCATGTTGAGTGGCTCTTGGGCCTTGTATTGGGTGAATATTAGCAAAAAAAATAAAACATGTGTCAATTAAATAATTTTGTCATATGTAAATAATTTTTCTCAATTTACTGTAATATGAAGAATTAGTAAGTTATATCACATTTTCCTCTATTATATTTGAAGTTATACTCGAAATCAGATATGCCTGTAATATATATATATATATATATATATATATATATATATATATATATATGATAAAAAATATAGTTTTTAAGCTATGCTATATTTATAGATAAAGGTGCTCTATATCAGAGATAGAACGTGTATCAACACCGTGTGTTGACAGTTTGTGTCGTGCTTGAACGCAATCTTCAGGCCACATTCATGCTACCTAAATATATATACAGTGCTGTTCGATAAATTGACTCACCTGATTTTTTTTTACGAAATGTTCTCTTCTCCGATGAAACGAAAGTTGAGCTAAATTCAAAGGATAAGCGATCTAAAATCCAAAGAAGAAGCTTTGAAAGCTCTTTGAACTTAGCAGTAATGGAACTGGTTGTTAAAAGCATCCGTTCAGTATAATGTTCTGGGGATGACCCCATCAAGATCATTTTTTTTCTTTTCATGGAACTAGTTTCTTAAAACCTATTGACCTCAAAAGACCATCAGGAGCATTATAAAGTACAGGCTCTCGAGAAAGCAGTTGAGCAACATGCTCCATAAGTTTTCTATGGGGTTGAGATCAGGAGATTAGGGCGGCTATGTCATAACACTCAACTGCTTCTCATCAAATTATTCCTTCATCAATTTTGATTTGTGACAGGGAGAATTATCCTGCATAAAAATTAGCTTGGTGGGGTCGATTTGCACCCTTTCAGCAGAAGGGAGTAGAAAAGACTCTAAAATTCTCTTGTACTGCTCGCTCCTGAGGGTCTTTTCAATAAGTTTTAAGAAACCACCATTCGATTATAGCTGCGTATCTGGTTTGGTGCTTCTGCTATATAGTTAGAGATCCTTGTTAAGATCCAAAGATGTATCTGCAATGTCATTTGTCGTAAGTTCTATGTTAACAATTTCTTTTCCATCACGTCTCTTTTGGCTTCTTGCTTTCTAGTCAAGTTTGATCTTCAAAAATTGCAATATGTTTCCTATCGTTTTCTCCTGACTTCTTAATTTCTGTTTTTTTTTTATTATTACTTTTTTCACTCCTTAATATTTTTTCTTATATTTTTTTCACCCTCAGGAACCCCCTGTATGTTAGTGGCTTTGTTGCCTTGCTTGGGTAAAGAGATAAAAAAGAAAACGACTCTCCCCATTTGCAATATTAGCTACAGTTTATTTTTGTAAGAGTTAAAGAACGCAAATGTGTCTGAGCAGTTGTAGCAACCCTAACATATAGGTGCACAGGGAAACGAATATCCAGTCATTATATATATATATATATATATATATATATATATATATATATATATATATATATAGGTGCGGCAGAATTGCTTCCAACATTTTAAATTACCCCTGTATGATGCTAGTCAAATTAGGAGAGTGGCAGTGTTATCTTCATCTAGCTAATGTGTTACCTTTTTTTCTTTTTTTTTTGTTTCAGATACCGTCAGTTACCATCGTGGCTTGGAGCGGTGCACGCTGTGCGTTTGCTATTGAATCGTTTTTTTTTATATTCACCCTGCATATATTAGGTTGGTGCAAAAATAATGACGGTTTTTGACGTTAAGTTGAACGTCAAAAACCGTCATTATTTTTTATAATATATTAAGCAATATCCATAATATCATATTGTTTAATATGTATATATCAAATAGCTCTGTTACTTTACATTGAGGACTGTTTTTTTTTGGGGGGGGTTACACTATAGAATATTATATGTATTTGTATACGACCGCTCGCTCGTATACCTACGTATATTTATCCATCCTGTTATATATATATATATATATATATATATTGAACAATAAAAAAAATATTAAAAAATTAAAATCTTCAGACACACTGGGTTGTAGATTAATATTTTTTCGTTTTTTTTATTATTATTTCATTTATATTCCTATATATATATATATATATATATATATATATATATATATGTATATATATGTATGTATTATGTATTATTCGTACGTAATATTGTGATATATACGAACTCAAAAGTTCGGAAATACTGAAATATTTCAAAAGTCGTGAAATACTTACTTTAAAGAAAAAATGGTATAAGCTCTATTTTTAAACCATTTTTTTATTTTATTTTATATTTTATTTTTAAAAAGTTATGAAATGTCCGGAGAGACAAGGGAAATCTTGAGTAACTATCAGATTAATCTGGTCAATATATTGCTTGCTTTTGCGTGTATGTGCGTGACTTTATGCGTTACAAGACTGATTCTTTGATACGCAGGCATACGAAAATACCGACGCATTATTACAAATGAAAAAAAAATACAAAAGAAAAACTTTGATCTTAAAACAGTCCAATATGTTAAATATCTGTAAAAAAAAAAAATGTTTTACTGCTCTGTACATCCATAGAGAAATTCGAATCAATTTTACGAATCCAATATATAAAGAATCCTTTTTTTCCAATTTTTACTTGTCTATCTAATATTCAGAAGCGTCTCTAAACGCCCATATAAAACCTTCATATATATGTATACAAAAATTTACAACGAAAAAACGGTTTACAAATGTATATTACGTCTCTAGCAGTGGCGATTCTGGAACTCTGAAAGTGTGAGGAGGGCGAATTTTTTTCTGTGGAGGAGCAAGAGCAAATTCAAGCAGTCTTTATTTTCATACTACACCACTATCATATACACAACTTAGGAATGACTTTTAGTATAAGTATGTTAGTTCACTAAATTAATCGGAATAACTTTTCATTCATACTAGTGGAGTTCTAATCTATTCTTGCCCTCTTTTCCACTCTCAAGCTGTTGGACCACAAGAGAGGGGTTAACTTCAAAATAAAATCAAAGGGTTAATATTAACGCTAATACTAGCAGAACAGTTTAATTTGTCTGCTCTGATTTTTTCCTTTACAAAACTTGGAAAAGTGGGGGGGTGCAACCGAGGGTACAGTCAAAATTCTGGTTGGCTATTGGCCCCTTCTGCCCCCAGAAGAATCGCCACTGGTCTCTAGGTTACAAAAAATTCAACTCTACGGACTTTTGCACACACAAAACATTTTTACAGAATTATATCTGTAGATGCGAGAATATTTAGAATGGATTTTTTTTTTATTAATCCGACAGTTTAAACGTTATTTTTAGAGGATAATGGTATTTAAGTAGACGTTCCGTTTATTTGTTAAAATATATTTATTTATGTTCGTCTACTGGTCTGAATGTTGAAAACTCTTCTTAAAAAAATTTACGTTCTCTGGCATTTTTTTTTTTTTTGATAGGATTTCTGGAACATTCACGAAAATAATTAAATATACTGTTTGATAAATAAACTCAGCGTCTACTCAAATATGAGTGTCCTCTAAAAATAACGTTTAAAGTTATAAAAATATGTCGTTTCTCCAATTTCAGAGCGTTTAACAATGGTAATGGCTTTCCTTCTCTTCAAAGCACTACTTGGGAGCCATAATGGAGGGCAATAAGATTCTACAAACACCAAACAAATGAAAGAGAGCAAAGGCACAACTGTCCATTATGGTGTCCACCCAGGAATTGATATTTGCTGCCTTATGTACAAAGATTATGACATAAGTCAAAACAAGATTAATAGAAATGTCGTTGTAACCAGAAATCGTCATGAGTCAGGACTGTCATGACCTGGGGAATAATTGTATTTATACATTCTGACTTCCAGAAGAAGAATTTCATGACTGCTAATTAATCATATTTCTTTTTTATTAGAGAAGAATTTTTTACATAGACTGCATGCTTAACAAAAAATAAAGCTACAAATTATAGTTTACTGTAATGTATTTTATAAGCCATATAATACTTGTAAATTAAATGTAAAATAAGAATACTTTTTACAATAAAGTCAACTTCTACATATTTCATCGATCATAAATCTTTTATTTCTAAATGAAATCTAAAGAACTGAATGGATCACATCTCTTAAATAAAACCAGGGAATTAAATTTAAATATAAAACTTTATTTTTACATTCATTGGGCTTTATTTCCTTGACTTTTCTCTGATAAACAAGCTAAATCATACTTTATACTAAATTCTATACTACTACTCTAAAAATAACGTTTAAAGTGGCAAAAATATGTCGGATTAATAAAAAAAAATATCCTTTCTAAAAAATCTCTTCGTTTACGTTTGGATGCGAAGCTGTGCAGGTATGAAAATTTCGGTAGATCTATGGCGAGAGAATTTTCGCTTAAAGGAATAATTCGTACACCCATGACCAATTGGATCCTTCTAGTTCAGTTGGCTAGAACGTGTTAGATTTAGCAGTTTTTCCTTCTGCCCAAAAGGGAGGCAGGTTCGAATCCTCTCCGAGGAAGTGATTTTCTTCTTTAATAGTATTTCTGCAACATTCAGGACGGTCGTCGAAAGTAAGTAAATATACTTTTTAATAAATAAACGGAACGTCTACACAAATACGTGTATCCACCAAAAATAACATTTAAAGTGATAAAATATCTGGGGATATGTAAATATAAATGTGAGGACGTTTGAAATCGCGTTTTTTTTATTATTATTATTATTATTATTATTATTTCCACAGGTGGCTAATAGGAAATGTTTTAATCTCGAAGAAGAATATATATATATATATATATATATATATATATATATATATATATATATATATATATATATATATATATATATATATAATATTAGTGGAAAATATACATACATATGCAAAATATATAAATACCCATACATGTATATTTTTAGAAAAAAATAAATAAATAAATTTCAAGAGGAAGAATCCAGGTAGAACTCAATGTCTAGGACAGAGTAAGGATATAATAAAAAGGCTTAAACACTAATATTCCATGGTCATAATTTATTCCATTGGAATCGTAAATACGATCCAATTCATCAGACCTACAAATTCAAAAAGAAAACAGAAAAAACAACTCCGGAAATAAAAACAGAATTTAGAGAGAGTGTAAGTATGAGGGGTAACAGACTAGAGAAGGAGGGAGATTAAACCTTAACAAAGAGAATTTTAGGAGAGGTGAGTGGAAGGGGTTTAAGTAAGAGAAATATGAATGTTGTCGGATGTCTAATGCATAAAGATACATTTCGCCTTTGTGTATGTATATACGTGTATATGTTATTATGTATGTGTGTATTCGCATGTGTTTTTGAACATAAAAATATAGGTCCTTGCTAGATTAGATCGTTATATTTATTTTTTTATATGTTTATATTTGATTTGTAACCTGTAGTCGATATTAAATTTGTCAAATTTTCTCAATTACACAGCAGCCCTTTCAGTAAATGTAGTTCAATTTTTTCAACTTACACTCTCTCTATAATAGAATAGTAATATTTAAATAAATTTCACTTACATGCTTTTATCGCCTTTCTGGTAAAATGGCATTAGTTTCCCAACAACCACTTACATTAGGGTAGGTCACATAGAGTAACGGTTATTAAAACGGAAACAGTGGACTCAGTTCGAATTCAAACTTTTATGAATTCACTCCCATGACAAAATATTTTAGAACAAAAAATCGTAATTAGCATGCCAGAATGTTTAGTGGAGAAACAAATGAATAAGTGTAAGTGTGCACACACACGCATGCATGCATATATATATATATATATATATATATATATATATATATATATATATATATATATATATATATATATAAAGAAAAGAACAATAAGATATATAATTCGGTGTTCTTATAGATATTTTTATTTTTACAAAATAGTGCTCAATGTAAATTTACAGAGCATTGATATTATAAATTAATTGATTTAAAATATGTTTTTTTTTTTACACAGTTCTAACCATGTTTCAAAAATGGAAGCTAAAATTCGGGGCTTTTAACTTCCATTTTTGAAACATGGTTAGAACTGTAGCGAAAAAAACATATTTTAAATCAATTAATTTATAATATATATATATTGTACTACACCTGAAGAAATAAAAATGGATATTTATTATTAATATAAATTATAGGTCTGTTATTATATATCGAGCCATTATTTTATTAGGATCAGTACTCAATGTGAGATATTTTATACATATATATGTAGGTGTAGGTGTGTGTGTGTGTGTGTGTGTGTGTGTGTGTGTGTGTGTGTGTGTGTGTGTGTGTGTGTGTGTACAGACGGTACGCGCTTTATATATTAATAAGAAGTGTCTTAATAATCGGGTGGTCGGAATTTTTCTCAATATACAATAAACGGGGGTGAGGGTTAATAAATCCGGATATTTGAAGGTTTCCTGAAACACAAACGTTACCCTTGCGTCTATTAGGCACGTAAGAGTGGAGAAATGTGTACAGAAAAAAAATCACTCTTCCATAGCTAACATAACTTCCCAGGAACTATTAATGTGCTGTTACCTTTATTGTCAACCTTGACAGAGGCTTTCTTACACACGTGTCTAAATACGTATGTGCATAGTTACGTGAAATTATGTTTTATGTACTTATTCTATCTATATCCAGCAGTTAGTGAAAGCCAGGGGAAAGTGAGGCGGGCAAGGCTGGTGAGGAGATGCAAATGCTAGGAAGAAACATATGTAAACTTGCGTCCCTTGTTCGCCTTAGCGGTAAGAGGTGTACAATGAAGTCACCTCGCCTTGTGTAATTCGCTCTGCAAACCAATGAAAACAATGCACTGGACCGCACCTACTCCTCTTACTATTACTCATACTGTTTATGCCTCCTCCCTCTTTATACCTTTTCACCTACTCCCCTTCAATCTTTAAAAAAAATGAAGTTATTACTTTCTAATACAGTAGTCACAATAGCTTCCTCGGGTGCCCATTGTCACCTCTCTTATTGCAGTTGTTATTATAGAGCGTTGCGTTTTCTCCTTCAATTCTTTATACTTATTCTTCTCACAGCTTTATTTATTCCATTCCACCCGACACCACCCCCATGAAAGCCACCCTTATTTAGTTATTTTTATTGTTTGTTGTTGTTACTGACATTTCATTATGTCTTTCAACAAAAGAGGATATCTCTTATATGGACCTTGGGTAGTGGGCTGCTTCTCTATTCGTAGCTTTGAATAAATTATATTTCTCTGCCTATCTATCTCTCTTTCACTTTATCTTTATTTATTTCTTTTTTTTTTTCCCACTCTCTTTTTCTCCCTCTCTCTTTCTTTCTCTTTCTCTCTTTATTTCTCTATCTCTTTCTTTCTTTCTTTTCTCTCTTACTCGCTTTCTCTCTCTCTCTAAGCTTAAACAATTAATAAAACATTACAGCATGGAAAATGCATTTGACTGCAACGTAGGGAAATCTACGTCTCTGAGTAAATCCTGTCATATTGGCATATGCATTAAGGCAAGGAAGCAGATATTGCTAAGATACACTCAACTATCTCTCACCCCCCTCTCTCTCTCTCTCTCTCTCTCTCTCTCTCTCTCTCTCTCTCTCTCTCTCTCTATATATATATATATATATATATATATATATATATATATATGAAGAGAAGGATAGAAAGTAAAAGTAAGAGGGTGAGATATATATATATATATATATATATATATATATATATATATATGTCTGTGTGTGTGTGTGTGTGTGTGTGTGTGTGTGAAAAGTAAGAGGGTGAGATATATATATATATATATATATATATATATATATATATATATATATATATATATATATATATATATATATATATGGGAAAAGGCATATATAAATCTTTATAAATAAAAAACAATTTTAGGAAAATCTACGCGAAAGTGTAAAAAACAGTAACAAAAAGATAGAGAAACTAAATGAAATCGGCTAGACTGTATACTCAAAACAGATATTTAAATATTATAGATAGATAGATAGATAGATAGATAGATAGATAGATAGATAGATAGATAGATAATATTAGTGGTAAATATACACATACGTGTGCAATCATATATCTATAATATATAAATATATATATATATACATACATACATACACATACATATATATATGTATAAAAAATAATTCCAAGAGGATAGAATCCAGGTAGGACTCCCTGTTCCGGACAGAGTAAGGATATAATAAAAAGGCTTAAACACTAATATTCCATGGTCATAATTTATTCCATTGGAATAGTAAATACGATCCAATTCATCAGACCTACAAATTCAAAAAGAAAACAGAAACAGTTTTTTCTATTTTCAGAAACAGTTTTTTCTGTTTTCTTTTTGAACTTGTAGGTCTGATGAATTGGATCGTATTTACGATTCCAATGGAATAAATTATGACCATGGAATATTAGTGTTTAAGCCTTTTTATTATAGAGCGTAACCCGGATATAAGAGAGTTGTCGTGACTGGAGAAGAAGTCTCTTATATCCGGGTTTCTCTTATATCCGGGTTTGGTCTATTTTGTTTAGGTAAGTATGGGCTCTAATTTGGGACCAGAGAAAATCTCTCTTATATCCGGGTTTCTCTTATATCCGGGTTTCTCTTATATCCGGGTCTCTTATATCCGGGTTACACTGTATATATATATATATATATATATATATAACCCCACAAATCAGAACCTAGCCACATTTCTCACTCACACAAGACAGACATGCTTGCGGAGGTGTTGAGGCCTCACACTTATACACACACCCACACGAATATACACATTTACACTCATCATACTAACTCACTCCCTAATGAGCCAAATGATAACACACACCCATAGTAATATACACACTTACACATATCATACTCACTCACTGACTCCCTAAGAACCAAATATTACACACACACTTAACAGACACACATCCCCTTTCCAGGAACTCATAAAATTGTCAAAATGACCAAGGGAATTCAGAGCAGCATGAACCCATCCAGCTCTTATCTTAAATAACAACTTAAAAGGACTGACCAAAAAATCATTTAAAAAAAAAAAAAATGAAAACTACAGACAAAAGATCATTTTCTGCATCAAGACATTTATTTCTGTAGTTAGTTCACTGCTAGTAGCAAGCAGAAATCTTTTTTCTCCTGATGATGGCTGTGTTGGTCGAAACTAGTCGAGGAATCTAACTGAAATAATAAAAACGAAAGGATATTAATCTACATACACCCAGTGTATCTGAAGATTTTAATTTTTTAATATTTTTTATTGTTCAAAACATATATATATATATATATATATATATATATATATATATATATATAAGAATAGTGATAATAATTTGTCCCATTGATTGATATCAAGTACCAAGTGACAAAAACATATCTGTAAAAGTTTGGGGGAAAAACTAAGCGAATACAAATACTTGCATATGCAGATAGAACAAATATGGCACTTTAAAACTAAAACTGTTACTATTGTGCTTGGAGCTTTGGGTCTGATAAAAAAAAAAGAAATCAATAATAATAATAATAATAATAATAATCTAGTAGCCCTAAATATGTGAATTACAAAGAAGCCTATTTCTGCAACTGACCATATCATAGGAAAATATATCCCGATTGCAGCAGTTTATTCCAGCAAGATAAGCCAAACCCGCTATTGTATACAGGTGACACAAAACTGATTCCAGAAATACTCGACTAACTTCCACATATTTCAATGACTTACGCAGTCTCCAGATTTAAACCCCATTGAGCTTGTACAAAACATGTTACAGACCTCACTAAATTCCACGTAATTAAAAAAACACGACTCAGCTATATAAATTCTGGAATGTACCTGAATTAATATACCCACCCAATGATTTTTATATTTCAGCACCTCATGTTGCATAGCCGTCGTTATTCATGTCGTGTGACGATATACACATTAGTAAATGAAAATATATCTAATTTCTTGGCACTTTAAACTGTTAAATATAGGCTTTAATACTTATGCTAAATACAAATATTCTTGTCTGCCCAATAGAAGGGGTGGACTTTATAATTGAAGGATCAGAATTTATCCAATAAACGGATGGATCTGAATAAAAGGTATCCAATAAATTTATTATCCAATAAACCGATGGATCTGAATAAAAGGTTATTTAAAAGGTCACAAATTTTAAAATTAACTAAAGCAACTATTTTAAGCTTTAAATTTTTGTATCTGGAAAAATAAAAAAAAAGAACAAAGATACTTCTATGTGTCGTGTCCCTTCAGGACGTGGATGATTTTCTATAATTTCCCATCCTTTCAGCTCTTAGTGTTTGCCTTTTTACTATCACTCCCACTTCCTGTTGTGCGATCCAAGCTTGTTAGGTATGTTACTTGATGTTTCCCTCTTTCTCTCTTGTCCTCAGTATATCCAGTGAGTGTCAAATTTTCCAAGCCCACTTTCCTCATTATGTGTCTTTAAAAATGTTATCTGTGTCTTTCTGATCCTAACTCTTTTTGTTTCCGTTTTGCTTAAAACTACATCATTGCTTTCTTACTCCAGCCAGAGTATTCCCAGCATTTGTAGAATATTTCTGTTGCTTCAACTCATCTCTTCATCTGTGAGGAAATTGTCCAGCATTCTCTGGCCATATAGTCGAAATGCTATTATATAGAAATTAACCACAACTGACTTTTTTTCTTTTTGCTAACGGAAGATTGTTTTTTTTAAACAACACAATCATAAAAGCGTGCATGTAAAAACTTGAACCAACGATATTACTTACGTTTTTCTATCTGCGCTCGGGGTGGGAGTGCGAAATCGATAAACGGGGTGGTCTTGATAAGCTCGTGAGGGTCGGAAAATTTCCTCAAAAAATTAAACGTTCAGTCTTCTAGTGGTTAAGTAAGAGTAAGAATTAAAGTATATAATATCGAAAACATGACATTCGTCTTGGCGTCATTTCAACGCTATATTTTATTTCTTTAACGCTAATCACTATTGATAAAAACACTCACAATCAGCTCATTGAAAAAACTGTTTTAGAATGCCCCACACATACAGTCAAAAAAAAAAAAAAGCAAAGACAAACTCCGTTACAAATACACACTATTGTACTTACACAGATGTACGTAGAATCGTCTAAGTACACGCGTAGTGAATACACTGACACCTTTACAAAGTATCAAAAAAGAGGGGCGTACGTACACAGATTTTTCTTTTCCTCCTCCCCTCTTTTTGTATCCGTTCTTTTTCACTCCCTTTGTAAAATTGTCTATACAATCAGACATAACCAAGCGTAGATATCTAACGTATATAAATATATCATTATCGGGCCTCACTTGGTCATAATAGTTTTGACAATAGACATAACGATGCAATTGATGAATAAACACATCTGCGAACATACGCGACCGGTTTGCTGCCCGCTCCCACCCACACACACACTCCTTCAACAAAATCGACAATTATTTTACAAGTTTTATTTTTCTATTTTTTCTTTTCCATTCCAGAGCGTTGTTTTTCTTTTTTTTATATATATATATACTTGTGCTTTAGTGTTTATTTGGATTTTTTGTTTATTTTTTCCATATTTGTGGGTTTTTTTTTTCACTTTTAATTACTGATGTTTTTATCTCATTAATTATTGCGTGTCTATCTCTGTAGGAGGGGTGCTGAAAGGTTTTCGGCCTGACCCACTTGCTTCAATCTGTATTTCAGATTTATTTATTTATTGAAGGGTTAAAAAATAAAAAAGAACTCGAGACGAAGCGGATAAGTGTGTTGTTAACTGCGGAAAAAAAATGGAGGAACGCATTTACTTTTCTTGCCTTTCGCTCATTCTTATAAGTTGGGCCACCAATATGTCAACACTACTGCATATGCACTCAAACATATATATATGAACAAGAAATGGACTTGGTGAGAAATATATATATATATATATATATATATATATATATATATATATATATATATATATATATATATATATATATATATATAGTTTATGCAAAACTAGGTAATCCGTGTGTAGACCCAAGGAGGATGATATCCAGAGAGCTCAATGTAAATTCAGAGCAAATATGTTTGAATAAAACAGACCACTTTAAGGTTCCATGTAATAAATTATTTCACCTCTGAATCATCAGACTTTACTTCCAAAGGTTAAAATGAAAGCTTAAAAGTGGTTTGTATTTTTATTATAATATATATATATATATATATATATATATATATATATATATATATACACTGCTACTACTACTACTAATAATAATAATAATAATGATAATAATAAATATACATTTTGTTTCTCACCGTTTTATGCGTTTTGAGTTTGTAACGGTTAAAACAAAAGCATATTTTTTAGTATCGATAAATTTTTTTATTATTTTACATCGAGCACCTTTTTATTACTACTAACATACAATGTTTTATATATATATATATATATATATATATATATATATATATATATATATATATATATTCCTCACCTGATCCATTTCTGGTGCTTCCTCTGGTTTGTTTATCAATTTTATTCCTTTTTAATTTTATATATTGAACCGATTTTCTAAAATTGATTGAAGACGATTATACATATATATATATATATATATATATATATATATATATATATAGAGAGAGAGAGAGTGATGACCAGATTACTCTCTCTCCATAATCTGTGTATTTAGGCAGCAAATGATTTTTAAGGCAAATACTATTAAACACATCAGCTATTTCGTCTCGATTAATGTATTCCTGATCAGCTTTTTTCTAATCATGAATGATCCTTCTCAAACAAGGAGGAAATTACGTTAGAAATTTTGTACGAATTTCATTTCGGAAGAAATAGGGTCCAAGCGCTCCGCTTTTTTAAGTCATCATCAAGATAGATAGTGATAAATGGTGAGTGTTCACACATAGGCAAAGTCTGACGTCTGTGTTCTCTTATTTAATTATTTTTTAATATATATTTGAGGAAGCGTGCTCTTACATTATAATGTTTGTTTTTTTATTGATAGATGTTTGTTTTTGTTCTGTGACTATTGCTTAATTTGACTTGTCTGTTTTTACTATTTGTTTTGGCTAGTATTTGGGTATTGTTTGTGAGTAGCTGTCTAATGCTACTGTGACCCTTATGTTGCTTATTAATGTGTTGTCTAATGGCACTCTGGTTCGATAGATGGCAGGTGAGTCTCCGTGAGTCTGTGGTTGTTGTATGACATATGTAAGACGTTTTGTAATTTTTTTTTATTCTTGAAGTGAGCAAGTATAATTATACACAATGTTGGTCATATATAGAGGGTTCAAAGTTTAGGATATATTATCTTAATAATTAAGTTGCTAATTTGTTTTTTGTTTGTTTGTTTTTTATTTTGTTTTTAGTAAATAATGAATCTGATGTATTCATTTTATTTACTGGTTTTATATATATATTCATTTTGTTTTTATTGGTGTTTCGTCTTTTTTGTAATTGTGGTGCATTTGATTTTTGCTATATACCGTTATTGTCAATTTTATGTTCATGAATGTTTTTATTGTTAAAATTGTTGTTTAAATGAGATTTTATTTGCTTGTCGACTATATAATTAGGGTGTCTATTATTGATAAGTGTATAACCTATATTATTTAATTCATTAAGGAACAACACTTTTTGCCTGCGTCACAACACTCACCATTTGTTCCTACCTACCCTAATGATGACTTAAGTAAATCGAAAGGTTAGACCATATTTCTTTCAAAAATTAAGGCGGAATTTCTCTGAGATTTGGAAAAGTTGATCTATATATATATATATATATATATATATATATATATATATATATATATATATATATATATTGCTTCAAGCCGGGATCGAAACCCGACCGATTTGGCATCAGTCAGTGATCTTACCCCAATGTGTGTGTGCAGGTGGTTGGGGTTGTGGTGTTTTTGGTGTAATGAATAGCGGCTTGGAATGGGAATCCGGAGAGCCGAGTTCGCATTCCAGTGTAGTTCGTTACATTCACTTGGGAAAGATATGAATACATATCTTCTCCACCAGCTATGGATTAAATAATCAGATATACTAGGCTCTTCAACGTCAGCTAGCAACAAATACAACTCTGAATTCAAAACTAGTTGAGCTCTGTTATGGGGTTAGGAAACCCATCCCGTAAAAACCCGGGTTGCTCCAAAAACCACGGCAGTAACTACAAGTGTGTCGATATTTGTGGGCCAAATTCTGCACGGTGAAGTCTATGGAACTACAGATAGCGCGCGCACGCACACACACACACACACACACACACACACACACACACACACACACACACATATATATATATATATATATATATAATCACATATGTTGGTAAGTCTGTTATAATATATACAAGTCGGTTGGTAATGTCTGTTATAATTTAATTTCAAAAGTATGGTTTTTTGCAAGCCCTTAAGGAATATCTGTGGAGTTACCTTTTATTTTCCAACCGTATGTTCTTGGCAAAGATAGTAGAGTAATTTCCCGTTGCTGTTTGAAATTCAGAGAACATTTAAATTTGTACATTTAATTTTTTTTTTTTCATTTTATTCCTTTTTGATCTTTTGGTTTGTTTATTGAATCGTAGGTTTTTACTATTGGTCGATAAGATTTGTTGACAGATTGAACTGAAGATGCAAAACATCTTGTGTGGGAAGTTCTTTAAAAACAAGGGATAAAAAAAACTGATTATTTTTTCTGTATTTTTTTGTAACTTTGCTACGTAATTGCTGACTGAACTGGAATATTAAATAGAAAAAATAATATGATTTTAAGTTCTCTTTTTGTAAATATTGTGCAATAAAAGGCTGGAGGGTTTCAGTTGAAACGATGTGAGTTGTGAGGGAAAGAGATGGCCGTAAGAACTGAAGATTGTGAGAATAAAGAAGGACTGTAAGTGCGACACTGAGATCGTTAGACGTATTGGCAGGGCCAAGGACGCATTCCAAAGGTTGGGCAGAGTGTTGCGAGACAGGAGGATTTCTTTGGTAACAAAGAAAGGATACTGAGCTGTTACGTGGCATCTGTCCTTTTTTTACGGCAGCGCGTGACATTCCTGGCGGACTTGAGCAGGTGGATGACAGAAAGTAGTCTTGGGAAGGTGGCAGAGAGAAGGAACTGCAAGGGATAGAGGGAGGTAGACAGCCATGATCGCCTACGTTCTGAAAGAACATGTCACATAAAAAGAAAGAAGATCAGATTTAACTCTTGACCTGAATATTTGAAAAGATTAAAGGGTTGGGGGAAGTACCTACGCGGGAGTTCGTTCCACAAAATAGCAGCTCTTGGGGGGAAAAAAAGCTGTCTTTAGGGGAATTCTTTCTTACGTTTGGGACACGGCAAAAGGAATGATGATTTAACTCTTTGCGTCCGAGTAGAATAGAGCTCATCGGAACATTCGCCATGGAAATAACGATTGAGACAGTTTGAGACGTTGTGTTTGTGAAAAAGAGGTTGTTGAGTGGAAAATAATTCCACACAAGATTAAGTAAATGATTTTGAACGATATCAAAGCTGGAAAGTGAAGATTGTGTAGATTTTTTTTACAATGTATTATATATATATATATATATATATATACACACACACACATATATATATATATATATATATATATATATATATATATATATATATATATATATATATATTCATTGAATAATATAGAAATATTGTGTTTACTTATTTTTATACTGTCCTGTCTAATCAGTTTTTTGATGTTAAGATGAAATTCAACATATTTCTATATCCCTGAGATGAGGTATTGTAACTATTTACATAGTTCGGATTGGACCATGCGGATAAATGGTTGAAGTAGTTCAATGACTTGACTCAAAGAGTTATGAGTTCAATACCTGGCCACGGCAAATGTGGAAAAAAAAAAACTTGAAGAATTGAGTTACTAAAAGAAATAACTGAAACTATGATATCCAGAAAATGTATGGCACGTGAAACTAGAATCCCGCTGGACGAAACAAAATGTTCTGTTCGAAATTCCACCTGAAGAAGACCGGAGCGTACAACAGCCAAAACGTCGTGAATCTGACAATAATGATGAGGACAACCTTCCGAAAAATATAAATAGCGTAAAAATGAAATTCATCAAGGAAGGCACCTAGGTTTTTTTTTTTTAACCAAGTACTTTCAATCTGTTTTAAGATCATCATTAAACAAACAAAAGATAAAAAAAACAAAAACAAAAACAAAAACGCGCGAAGCTGCTCTGTTATAGTTATTTAAAAATTTTAAATTTATCCGTTGCAGTTATGGAATGTTGAGCAAAACAGACGTTTCATTATAAGGGAGCTAACCGTTAATTGGTAGATTTGTAAAATGGCATTAAATGTTTGTCATATGCACTTTAATATGTTGTTGCTATATTCATAATAAATTTTATTGAGTATTGACAGTTTAAAGTTTTTGTTTATTATTTTCAAGATGTAGTATATTGGTGCTGTCAGCAAGTTTCATTTGTGATCCAGAGTCAACTAGAAATCCAATAAACTATCAAAGCATAAAGCCTCATTGAGAGTATAATCGTTCATCGTATATGGTTAAAATTCGGGGTCTGGACAATGGAGATGAAATGATACTAGATTGAATTTTGAAGTATTGAAATTAACAAGCCAATTATTTTCGCTGTTGCTCTGTTAAACCTAGGTCAGATCCGCCGCAAGTCTCCGGCCATCTTGGATTTTTGAAGCGTGTCAGTAAACAGGAGTATCATTGCCATAGATATTTACTCATGATCTGAGATGAACCTTGATAGTTCGTTAATAAAAAATATAAACATATAAAAAGAGTAGAGCCCCGGAAAGAACCTCTGGATACACGTACATTATGTAGTGAAATAAATAAAAAAATACACAACTGAATCTATTTTTCTAAAAATAAGCCGCCTGTAATATGAAAATATTTGCTGGACAGACAAAAGTAATAAAGATAAACTAGTTTGAAAATAATTATAAAAATGTTTTTTTCTAAGAAATTCGAACAACGCAAAACTATAAAGAAGCAACTTCGAGCCTGGTCAGTATCTAGATGTGTGACCGCTTGGGAATACCAGGTGCTGTAAGCTTGGATGTGCGGGTGGTGTAATGGTTAACGGCTCAGAATTATTAATCGAAAAACAGTTCCAATTCCAGTCGGGTTCTTTATATTTATTTACATGTAAAATATCCTAGAGAAAGGTATGAATCCAGCTGTTCTCCCCTCAGCTATGGGTTAATTAGTAAGACTTGCATCACTAAGCCATTATTATGTTTAAAAAATCTTACAATATAAAAATATTTTCTGGTTTTAAATAACCTGCAAAGGGTTGATAAGCCGTAAAAAAAGAATCTATCATTTAAAAAATGTTACGCCTATGATTCCACTGCATGAACAATATATGATGGCAGTAAAATCAAATAAGGAATAGTGTAGATACAAAGCTAAATTTTAAATACACCAGCTGGAGCCATTCCGTAACCAAACTTGGCAGGGAGTCGTCCATATTAAAAGTGCTCCCAAGCAAACGGAATTCGTTTAAAGATTGTAGTTACCAGGGAAGCAAGGAAACGGAGGGGACTTCCACAGGCGGGAAGTACGAGAAAATAAACTGTTCGAGCAGAAGGGGCGGTGGCATATAGCTATTTCAACAGTAAACGGGTGTGAACTAGATGTCAATCTAAATTCATGTATTCGGGGCACCAGGGAAAGAAGCTCGTCAGAGCGGCTCTCATAAAGATAAATTACGATCTCTGTTATTTTATTTCCAATCCTTGGCTATTCATTCTGGAAAATTTCTTCACAAATGAAGAAGATAATTGAAGCGACAGAAATGTATTTCTACAGAAGGATGCTGAGGATGCTACGGACTGAAAATGTGATCAACGAAGAAAATGAGGAAAGAAAGCTTGGAGAAAGTAATAGTCACAGAACATATTAAAGGCGAGAGAAGTAATCATTAAAAAAACTAGACACTGAACGAATTTAAATGGATGACTGATAGAAAAAGGACAAAAAATAAAAAGGACAAGTTACCTAGAAAACAAAATACAAGAAGTTATGATCGCCCAGGACAGGGCATATAAAAGAAGATCAAAGATAAGATATGGGAGTCATGAGAATTGTGTACACCTATGTATTTGTATGTATATGTGTTCGCGTGTGTAATTATGTGAGTGTCTTACTCTCTCCATGCATATATGGAGATCTGAAAACATTCTAGAATCATAAGGAGGACTATAAAAAAAGAAAGAAAGAAGTAAAACTCTTAAAGATATATTTGCTTTATTTTTCATGCCAGATTTTGTCACCCGAAACGCCTTTTATTATTTGCTTTGGGAGAAAACTTCTGCCAGTGAGTACTTTCGCCAAGCCGCCATTTTGTTCAGAAAGTTTAAAGAGATACGTCTGTTTTTCATATTACGTGGTTGAAAGCTATGCATGCTAAATTACTACCAAGGAAACCGCTTATCATAACACGACTGTGCCTAATGAAGGTACCGCAGTGACAGGCAGTTTGTGCTTTTGAGAATATAGAATATCAGCACAGGTCATACGCTAAGTCAACCTCAAAATGTATCACAGGAAGGCGACAAGCTAACTTTCAAATTTTTGTTTATACAGGATAAGCCTTCGATATACAGGAATACGACCAACACTGGTAATATTGTAATGATTACCACTGTCCTTTTTTTTTTTGTATTTTTATTCTGTTGCAACGGAAATGTCACTTTTCCTTCGTTAAACCACTTTTCTTACTAGATTTAAAATCTATATTCCAAGTTTTAAAATCTATATTCCAAGTTTTATTATAAAATAGCTGATTATCTGTCCGTCGCACACAGTCCACGTTTGATTTTTGCATGCATGTACGTAACGTATATGTGTGTGTATGTGTGTGTTCTGCGTGAGTGGCTTACATGCACTCCTATCATTTAATGTACACGGAAGCATTCGCAATCACACACACGCACACGCGCGCTGGCGCATGCGCACACACACAAATTGCCTCAGTTTGAAATAAGACATTGAAGTGTTATACTCCTATTCGACTCAGTCTGGACAACAGCTACACTGGGCTGAGCAATAAAATCATAACATTAGAGACATGAAAAAGACATTAATTATTTATACCCTAAAATATGTGATAATTATAAGATTTTATTGAACTTTTCGGAAATTATTCGATGATAAATAGAATTATTTTTAATTTTTTTTTTTTTTGTGTTATCTAAATATTTTCAGCAAATTATTTTTCTAACCTACCCATTGTTATTAAAAAAACCTCTTTTTTTTTTTTTTTTTGTTTGTTTTTTTTTTTTCGAACATGTCTATTCATTCCTTTTCACTCTTTTTTTACCTACCCTTATATTCCAAACTACTCTACTATTCCGGACTTATAATCTTATACTGATTTAAGAACAAAATTTTCTTGTTTAGCTCTCTGCTGACGTTCATAATTTGAGTCTTTTATTTTATTTTTTCTTAGAAAATTCCAATTTTTCCTGTGGAATTTTTGTTTGTGTTCTGGCAACAGGTTCATCACGTCAATTGGAAGAATTTAAAAGAAAAAGACATGCAAATCTTTTGAAACGGCTTCTTCGAGTTTGTCAACATAACGACAGAAACTAATAAGCAGAGAGAACTAAGAATTGGGAGATGAGCGAAAAAAAAAAAATAAAGATTAAAGCCGAGAAGTAATGGAAGCAAATACTTTTTAGCCTCACTGGGTCGACCACATCAATGTTTGAATACCTTGGAGCTAAAGAATTGGTCGCCTACCATGTCGGATGTCGACCAGAAGAAAAGACAACAACAATCTCCCAAAAACAATGTGAAATATGAGGAAATTCTGAAGTTTTCAATTAGTCCTTCAAAAAAAGAAAAATAAATCTTTAAAATTAACAGGCAATGGAATTCCAAAGACGCTCAGGGAGTCAGGTGATTGAAAATAATGTTTAAAGTGGATATTTTGGGCTCGGAATCGACAGATAAATATATAGACTTATTTACTAAGCTTAGCTTTAGCACATGGTTACATGTATTAGCAGCCATTGAGGATGAAACTCACTAAATAATGATATAACAATAACAATAATAATAATATTCAACCAAACTATGACGCTATCGATTACTACACGCCTAGAGATGGGTTTAAGGTCAGCTAGTTAGCTTTGTGGAGCGTTACTATTGAATAGTATGTTCGTTTCTCACTGAATGCGTCACACTTGAAACTTTGACCTTAACTAATCTAAGTTTATTAATTAATGATATACAAAATGATTTCGCCGCCTCATCGTCGAATAATGGTTATCGAGACAGTCTGGTGGACTGTTATTAGTGAGTAATAAGTTTGATTCTCAACAAAGGACTCACGCTTGTAACTTTGACCTAAACTAATCTAAGTTTATTAAATAATGATATACAAAATAAATTGGCACCTCGGTTTTGGGTAATGGTTAGCGAACTACTCTAGTTGGCCATTATTAGTGAGTTCGATCCACATACTCGTGGCATTGTGCCAAAATAAATTAAGCTTCAGGAATATCAACGTAAACCACGTAATTCATTTCCGATCGGATCAATAATCCCACCCTCTCTTTAGGGCATATGGGAATATAGAGCCACAGTAGACGTTGCTGCTGTGATTTCTATAACAAAAACTTTTTAACAAGATGTCATTACCAGTCATACGCCAAAGTTGTCCTTCTCCTTGAATGGTTGCTAACCAAGACTAGAGAACTGAGTCTGCTCTTCTATTTAACCTGTAGCATGTTTGAGAAAAGGATTCATGTCTTTCTTAAGGATATTTGTCCGAAAGTGAACTTGACGAATTCAGACTGTACTTGAACCCTGCACGGTGGTTTCAGTTTCAGCGTTGATAACCGCTAGGTTACGCGCACACACATGATATTATCACTGCTGTGAAAAAGTTGACAAATAATGTTGTACTGAAAACCTGTTCTCTCCAACAGATTTATTGTGCTTCCAGTACCTGTTGTAATTTCCAACGAAATAAATAGGAAGCATTACTTTCGGATTGTCCCCTATAACAACGGGTTATTTCGATCGGATCAATAATCCCCCCCTCATCTCTTTAGGGCATGTGGAAATATAGAGGCACAGTAGACGTTGCTGCTCTGATCTCTATAGCAAAAACTTTTTTAACGAGATGTCATTATCAGTTACACGCAAAAGTTGTCCTTCTCCTAAATCAAGAAGCCGGAAGTGAGTTCTGAAGGTGAGAAATTTATTCGAACTATTGTTCTTGCTTTTTTAGACAAATATTCTTCTACTTAAACATTCACCAATTATAAAACTGTTGTTCAGCATAAGATCAGCTGAGGGTGACTTTGGGAAAATAAAGAAATACTTATATCTAATCGGATACATTACAGCATTAAATTGAAATCTCTAGTGTGTATGATTCACCCAGGAGATCTAAATCGAATTTAATGTCCATCAGGAACGTTTGACTTAAAAAGAGCTGATATGTAGTGACCCTAATGTGTACTGAAGTCGCCCTAAGAGATACCAAAGTAAGCTTTGTACTCCACGCCACCCCAGAACGCCAAAAGACGTTGACCTAGAAGATGACCTCAAATATACCAATGGCAGAATCGAGTCTTAATAGATGTTGGTGAATGTGCTCACATAAGAAATAAGTGAAACCAGATGAATTTAAGATAGACACACACAAGACAGTATGATGAGAACCTTATATAAATGGCCGAACAACCAGAGTGAGGGCAGAAACTCTCGTTCCATCGCAATATGAAAATACTAACATAGTAATATAGATCAATAACACCTACATTTACATCAGATTGTTTAAATCTTTTCACCTCAACAAGCAGGGAGGTACTGTGTGGAAAATAATATAATGACAGTATAAGAGAGACAACAATAAAAGGATAGAAATGAAGAAAACATTTAAATTTTTGAAAATCAAACTTGACTAGAAGTCAAGAAGCCGGAAGTTAGTTCTGCAGGCGAGAACGATGGACATAAGAGGAATACGTTTTCACATCGCCCACGTGACGACGACGTGATCATATTTAAACGGAACGCTGATCTTATAAAAGATTTCAGTTATCTGTTTGGATTGGTATTGCTCTTATGTCCATCGTCTTTTTCATGTTGAATTGAATACGGTCTATGTTAATTATGTTTTATGAATATGTCCTGAAGATGCTCTATTAGACCGAAACGTCCGACGTTGACATTATATTAGCATTAAAACAGCATAATTGCATATTAAGATTTTTGTTTGTTTTTTCCGTATATTTTTCTTCACACACACACACACACACACACACACACACACACACACACACACATATATATATATATATATAGTAAAAAAAAAGGTGGATAATTACAGAAGAGTCCAAATCGCGGAAAGTTAATGCTTATGACAGAATACTCATTTTCTAAGAATGTCGGTCGTCCCAACTAGAGAGACTGACGTAACATAATCTTCCTGCTCTCACTTCGCCCGGTTAGCATTTTGCTGTACTAATCTAAAGTTAGAAAATATTATAAACGATACGGATACATTGCAATAAACACTGTTCACTTTATAGCAATATCTCTTCAAAATAGGCAGAAAAGAGACAATGTTAACAAAATAGACAGCCTTCAAATACGTTCACACAGCCTTGTTCGTAAATAATTATTTCCCATCCTACAACCCCTTTCCCCTAGACAAAATGTCGCTACTGTATTGCTATTTCCATAGAAGATGTTCAGACGAGCTACAGTCGTTAGTTGCACCAGTTCACAGCTAAGACCCACTATCCCACATACACAGCACCGAATCATGCTTATTCGTTTCTTTTTCCATTGCTAAGAAGGAATTTACACCCAGACAGCTTCTTACCAAGAATTCTTACTTTGTGGAATAGTCTTCCAAGAGAATGCTTCCCCGGCTACTACAGTTTTAACCCATCAAGTCTAAAGTCAACCGTCATCTACCTAACATATCTTCATCATAAACACTTCTTACTTCCTGTTTTTACGCCTTTACAACAACCTCATTCAGTAGCTCTCTACCTTGAGTGGCTCTTGGAGCTTGTATTGGTTGAACAATATTATACGAAATATAGAAATCTCATCTGACGAACGCGGTAATTACATTCACATATCGATAAAATCCGTAATCAGTATAAATCTCAAGTAAAAAAAAAATGACAAAACTAGTTATACTTTTGTTTTTTTCTGTTTTTTTTCTTGGGGGGGGGGCTCTGTTCAGAACTTGGTCGTCCTGGGTATGACGATAAACTACATCCGCGTCCTCGGTATGACGATAAACTACATCCAACAGGTTTTTGAGGGTCGTGGAACCACCTCTTAATTGCTGGTGTTCCTAGGTCCACCCTGACCCGGGGTGGTAGCACCTGTTAGGGTCCCAGCTATGGGCAAATAGTTAGCCTCGAAACTGGGGTCAAAACACTATGAAAGTGCAAAAAAGTTTTTAATACCAGAAATACTTTGTAAAAATTATTACCAGCAATACATTTTTGAAGAACAATTATTACCAGCAATAGATTTTTAACAGCAATATATTTTTGAAAAAAAATATTACCAGCAATAAAAATCTTGTTGGCACTGAGGTTGATATACCGTAAAACAAAACAAATAAATCAGAACTTGAGTGATCATGGCTCTCTGTAACTCTTACCAATATTTCTATTTTTACCGCTCTCCCTATTCTGCCATCCATTTACACAAGCTCGTTAAGTAGGTTGGTGATAGCTCTCCACAACTTCCTGTCCTTTGTAACTCTTTTTACTGTCCTTCTCAGTACCTATTCTGCTATACATTCACACAAGCTCGTTAAGTAGGTTGATCATGGCTCTCCACAACTTCCTGTCCTTTGCAACTCTTAGCACTATTTCTCTTTTTACTATCCTTCTCAATCTCCAGGAGGCATGGTAGAGTAATGGATAGCGGCTGGGCTCGGAATGAGAGAGCCGAGTTCGAATCCATTACATTCACTTACGTGCTAATACCCTTGTGAAAGGTATGTATCCTCTTCTTCTCCCCCAGCTATGGGTAAAATAACAGGACAGACCGGGTTCTATAGCATTGAATGGCTGGTTTCAGAAAGAAATGGCAACCTACAGCGGGGAAAAATCTGCCTCGTCAGTCATATATCGAAAGGTAAGCGGGTGTCACGCATGGCACATAACTGACTGACTCAATCCCTGTTCTGCCACACTTTAACGTAAGTTCGTCAGGTAGGTTTCTTTATACTTTCCCTCTGTACTCTTGTCTTCAAAATATCTTATGAGTGTCAATTTCTCCAAGTCTTCTTTCTTCATTATGCACCCTAGAAATATCAATTATCTTTTTCTGATTTTAAGGACAAGTGTCTTTTTCTTTCCAATTTTCCTTAAAACTCTCATTCACCGATCATGTTATTTTCAGCATTCTTCAGAAGAACCACATTTCTGTTACCTCGAGCCTCCTCTGAGGAAATTGTCTTACATTGGCTGCTATATAGAATTGATATTACATAACATATTATGGTTCTTTTCTTTGTTTCTGAAGAAACGTTCCTCAATTCTTTGCTTAGCATTTGGAAGGCATCTTTCAATATTTCAATGCACCTTCGGATTTCTGTGTCAGATTTTCCGTCATCTGAATGTTTCGAAACTTAACCCCCTGCTATTTATTTTTATTCGTGAACAGCCGTAAGCCCGGGGGTAGTTATAACAAAGTTTCCACTTGAAACCCTCTTCGTCTTTCAGTGGGAATGTGTGTCCACTTCACTGGTGATGCGGAAGCCATAGAAAACATTTAAAAAAGCAAAATTTTCGCATCTCCTGACAACAACACTGAGATGGCTACGTGTTTAGAAAGAAAAAACGGAAAAACGGAAGAGCGAAAGAAAAGTGAGAGGTTGAAAAAGATTGAAAGAAAACTGTAAAGAAAAAAAACAATGAAAAGAGAAAGAGAGAAAAGGAAAAATAGCGAAAGTGTGGACGAAAAAGGAATGCAAAGAAAGAAAGAAAGAAAGAAAGAAAGAAAGAAAGAAAGAAAGAAAGAAAGAAAGGGAAAGTGGAAGGGAGAGATAACAGGATTGAGAAAAAATTAGGGAAGAAAGAGTAATGGAAAAAACAGAAAAAGTAAATAGATAAAAAGAGAGAAAGACGAGAGAAAAAGGAAAGCGAGGACGAAAAAGCTATGCAAAGAAAGAAAGAAAGAAAGAAAGAAAGAAAGAAAGAAAGAAAGAAAGAAAGAAAGAAAGAAAGAAAGGGAAAGTGGAAGGGAGAGATAACAGGATTGAGAAAAAATTAAGGAAGAAAGAGTAATGGAAAAAAACAGAAAAAGTAAATAGATAAAAAGAGAGAAAGACGAGAGAAAAAGGAAAGCGAGGACGAAAAAGCTATGCAAAGAAAGAAAGAAAGAAAGAAAGAAAGAAAGAAAGAAAGAAAGAAGTGGATGAGAGAGAACACAAATGTGAGAAAAAAAGAGTAATAGATAACAGTGAAAAAGACAGTTAAAAAAGAAGAAAAAGGATAGAAGATAAATAAAAGAAGACGGAGAAAGAGAGGGCGATAGAAGTAGATTGGGCGATAGAAGGAGGGAGAATAAGGGAGAGAACGCTGTTCACACTTTCATTATTCAAGTGGAGACAAAACAAACACACGCTTCTCTAAACACAGCCGGGTTTGATTTCTTTTTCCTCTTTTACTTTTTTTGTTGTTGTTGTTTTATGTTGGCCCCTAAAGTCTTTATTATCAGTTGAATACTCTGCCCCATCACCGGTCGATATGTTCAAATCTATCCTTCCCACGGGCCATAGTACTTGCGTTTTTTTTTCCTCTGTTTCGCTTAGATTTCAGGATTGATTTTACTTACCTTCGTTTTATCTACTACTGACTACTAAACAAACTGCCCTGGATAAAGACTAAAAAGGCAGTACATTTTTGAGCTGACAGTCAATATTGAACTCAGTGTTAAAAAATGCGTTTTAATTTGTCGATATATCAAGTCAAAAAATTTTTCTGTCTGAGGAGTTATGATTATTAATCTTATTTGTAGACAGAACAGCTTCCTCCAAACCTGGTCAGTATCGAGATGGGCGGCTGCTTGGGAATACCAGGCGCTGTGAGTTTAAATATGCGGATGGTGTGTAATGGATAATGGTACGGAATTTTTAATCGGAGAGCCGAGTTCGAATTCCAGTTGGGTTTGTTATAGTCTAGTTCGTTAAAGTCTGGACACACAGACAAAACGACATATTTTCAAAAAATCAAATTTTCAACCTTTTATTGAAGTGGAATATTAACAAATAACATCTTCAATATGATTTCTATCATTTGTGATGCAAAGGTTGACGCAATTTTCAAGATTCACATGAACTCGATGCAATGACTTCACATTACCGTCAATTTTAGCACATTCACTCTTTATGCGTTCAATCAAGTCTGTTGCATCTGTGATTTTCATTAAGTAAATCTTCTCCTTTAACATACTCCAGAAAAAGAAATTAGTTATATCTTCTTTCGACAAAACCATGTTTAGCCTGTAGAAGTAAAAAAAAAGATAGTTAATAAGATTTCTTATGTGTCCAGACTTTAAGGACGCCCTGTATTCACTTACGCGCAAATAACCTTGAGAAATATATGAATCTATATCTTCTCTCCTCAGCTATGGGTTAAATAATAAGAATTGTATCAGAAAAGCATTATTATCTCCAAAGAAATCTAAAAATAATTTCTGGCTTTAAATAACACGCAATTGGTTTATAAGCCGTAGAAAACCAATGAATCAACCAAAAAGATCAACATCCTCATTAACACAACGTTTCGGCTCCAGCCTTTTTCGAACTAAACCCTCTACGACTTTAGCTTGTTCTTGTTTCGCTGTTCCTATCTAGAAATACTTCGTCTTATTATATTTACTAGTGCTCAGCATAAGAGATTAAAGCCTGGGTTGGTGAACTTTGTGGCAGAGAAATAGTGACTTTCATCTCTGGGCCAGTGGACTTGTCATAAGTGAGCAGTGCTAAAAACAGAACAAGACATCATATCCCTAAACATAAACAACAGGACAAGGACACGTAGATTAAATAATGGTTTCGATTCGAAATCACCCTGAAGGTTACCAAGAGCAACAAACTCTTGAAGAAGGTTGGAGGAAACCACAGCTGTCGTGATAGTATCAACACAAATGGGAACATTAATCTGACTGCTTACATTATTTATATTATTCGGGCTGTTATTCTCATATTTTCACAACGTTTCGGCCGTTGTACGCTGCGGCCTTCTTCAGGTGATTGGAATTTCGTATCGAACCCTTTATTTCGTCCACCGAGGTAGATTGTTCTAGTTCCACGTGCTATGCCTCTTCTGGCTGTTTCAGTTATTTCCCTTTAACTCAACTCTCTAAGTTTTCGTTCACCACTGCTGTAGCCTGGTATTGAACTCACAGCTCTTTGGGTCTATTCACTGGGTTTAACCTCCGCCTTTATCCACTGTCAATACCAGGCTACAGCAGTGATGAACCAAAACCTGGAAAGCTGAGTTAAAAGAAAATAACTGAGACATCCGGAAGAGGCATGGCACGTGGAACTAGAACAGTCTACCCCGTTGTGAATAGAGCAATAAAGATGAGCATAACATTTCGAATAACGTAAATAATGTAAGTAATCATAATACACCATCACAGAGATACAGACAGATAATCTGACTGTAAATAATCAAAATTACATGTTATGTATCCATCTCTGATGCTTCTTGAAGACAAAAATACAAGCGGCCGAAGTTTCTAGAAACCGAATTTTTCATAGATGTTTTCGGGAACCGCATTCATTGGATTAGCCAGTTCAGACCTTCACAGCTGAGACCAGCTACGCTATGTGCAATCGGATAAATCGGAATCTTCACTTCTTACCTGGTCCTCTTACATTCATACAACAACGTCATTCAGTCATCCACTGTCTTGGGTGGCTCTTAGGCTTTGTATAGTGCGAACAATTAGTAAAAGAAGTACAGTCAGGTGTACAATATGCAATTAAAATTCTTAATTTCGATAATGATAATTTTATTTCTGCTGGTATTTGCAAAATGAAAAAATAAAATTTAATATTTAGATTTATTTCCCTATTTCAAAACTTCAAAACGTTTAAGGACATTTTAAGAAAAAAATAAGTTTGAGAAATAGGCCATGTTGAGTTTAGTGATTCGCATATTCGCAATTGAATTGCAAAAAATTTCATCGCCATAAAACAAATAACAAATTTACATATATATTAATATTTTTAACCAACTGGAATAAAAATAAATTTTTGTTTGTCAATGTCCCTTTCTTTTGTGCGTAAGCAAAGAAACATTTTTTTTTTTATTAATTCGAATTATAGGCGTAAAATCCTTGAGTTTAGATGTATTTCATGGTAGTTATAGTTGATTTGAGAGCAATGAAAAGAAGTGTACAATGAAATTGAAAAAGTTCTTTCTTATTGTTATTAGCTATGGTATAAAGAGTTTTCTTTTGACTATTGTCCTTATCTTTGTTGTTGTGATCACAATGTTTCGACAGTTGGGCATCCGCCCATAATCAGGTGTATGTCGATTCGGTTAAACTGCAGGGAATTTTGAACTGAATACTTTATTTAATCAACTAGGGTTTACTGTTCTTGTTCCTCTGAATCTGCCTAGCGATATCTCGTCTAGTTCTTATTTACGACTGTCCAGTTATTGCGCGCAACTGTAGTAGAAAAGAGAAGCCACAGTGAATGCAGTCAAGCAGTTCTGGATTTGATTTCCGTAGGTCATCGTCAAATGCTTGAATGTTTTATTGCTTCTGATATGAAAACTGCAAGAAAATATCGAGAGCAATGAAAATGTTCAAGTATTGAGAAAACAATGTACAGTGTGATTTCAAAATATGGATTAAATCCGACAGAATGATTGAATAAGGAATAAGTAGGAAACCTTTCATAAATTTGAAATGTTTCGCTATGTTTAAGCACAACTGATAAAAACAACGCAAACAGAATGTTTAAATTGAAATATGTCACGGAAACGGTCCAGTCCCAATTTTTTTGATGAAGCTAAATAAATGCATAATTTATTGTAATTTTCTTATAGTTGTTTATTCAATAAATATACAATATCTTGCAAAATTTTGGGAATTATCTCACCAAAATCTCAAAAATATTTTTTTTTAAATTCAAAAAATATTGCAACATTTTATTTTATGAAAAACTTATGAGAAAAATAAATATGTGTTAACCCAAGTTAAAACTTAATATTTATAACGAAAGATTTTGTTTCATTTCACTGCTGATGCATTGATGCCCCCAAGGGTTTTGTACAAATCGTTTTTGAATTTCAGTTTATATTCGAATCCTCTTTCAAATGCCCATTACTGGTGTCTTTTTATAACATTACACAGATTTTCTACCGGATTTGAAGCCGACTGATTTGATTGGCCTTTTCAAGACCTTCATATTATAATACCGATCTCATTTTTACACATAGAGCAATATAGCGCTAAGTACCGTCCAGAATAAAAAAAAAATGGCCTTGTTTCTTTTATGCGTGAATTGTAACGTCTCTCTTCTGCATGGAAAAGAGTAAAGAGAAGAAAAAAAAAAGGAAAAACGCACACTGATTGGTAAGTCAACTGTTCAAACATGACTAAACTTTTGCTGCGTCCTCGGAGCGTGAACACAAACATGCCTCTTGTATTTCTCTTTGTCGCCTGTTCATTGGAATTGAGTTCGTTACTTGTTTGTTTATCATTTCACGTGAAGAACGAGTTAGCCAGGTGGATGGCTGGCTGGCTGGCTCGCTCTTTCTTCAACTTTTGGTTCGACTTCTTTTAAACGGTTTCTGCTACATTCCACTAACATCGGCGCTTACTTTTGGATCGTTAATAATATCTCAACAATATGAGAATGACTCTGATTTGTTCTGCAAAATAAGTGTGTGCTTCAATTGTTGGAGCGCTGGGACTGAAGACCAAAATGTTTAAACTTTCAAACAAGATACCTAATCAGAAAGATAATTATTAAACACTTAGGAAAATCGCACCAAAAAGAGAATTTCTGTCTAATACGGTTAGTCTAATACTAAAAAACATGAAGTTCGTTGTCACGGAGTGACATTTAACAACTAAAACGAAAACTAAATAAAATAATACTTTCTTACTTATCTCCCTTGGATTAAAAAATATTATTTTTTATGTTAAATGATAATTTTATAAAATAAAAAAATGGGGAGAGAAATGTATTTCTTTTAGAAAAAGGTATTTAAAAGAAGAAAAATAAATGCATTTTGATCGCAGGGAATATTCCGCCGGAAATTTTGGTGACAGTCGTTTTGCAGCCATGGGCATGTCTATGAATCAAAAAGCAACATCGCTGCCGACTGCCCTCCCTGATATCATCCACTTGATTTACCTCACGACGAAGGGTGGGAACATACGACTTAATACTAACTACTAACTTGGTTAAAATAAATTTGAAGAAAAAACTAGGATCTCAGACAAAAAACAGACTGCGTCAAAATTGTTAAATAGCGCCAGCGTAGACAATGAAAAAAATATAACACAAATAATAAAAAGCCACAACAAAAAGAAACAACATGCAATAATGCAACCAAGGAACATCAATGCAACTGCAGAAATAAAACAACATGTTCACTCTAAGGAAATTGCTAATAAACGAATATAATATATAAAACCAGGGTAAGTGCTAACAAGAGGACAATCTACTACATCAGTGCGACTGAGGGACCATTCAAAAAAAGAAACAACAACCATGACCTTTCATTCTCAAACAGAAAATACTCAAACAGCGCTACACTATCCACATACATTTGGCATCTAAAAGACAGAAATATTACATCAAGAATAAGCTGGAAAATATTGAAAAAAGCACCTGCCTACAACAACATTACAAAGAAATGCCTACACGAAAAGGTAGCAATAATTTCTCATACCCAACAAAAGAATTTACTAAATATAAGATCAGAAATAATTTCTAAATGCAGACATGAAAACGAATATCTATTATCACAATTTATGCCAAAAAGATAAAAAAAGATACCAACCAACACTACTGCATAAACTACCATTGACCCTATGAACATGAAAAGAGAAACCACTGACACCATAACACCATCAATTATTTTCTAGTTCAAACTACCATCATAATAATTATAATTATTGTTATTATCATTCCACCACCATTACTACGATCACTTCTACGACTTTACAACAACTATTTACTGCTACAATTGTTATTATCATCACCCGCTCCCCGCACCCACCGCTCCTCAATTACTATTGCTGCATTAGTCCACAATTACTACGACACCACAATTACCATGACCGTATCAGTCCACAATTATACTTACTTCTCCCTCCCCAAGAAAAATTAATACCACTGCATAAATACTAATAAGTATTGAAAATTGGAATTTCTACCATTTACGCAATCGCCAAAAACAAGCAAATAACCGGATTTAAAATAATAACAAAACAGCCTTAAAAAAATAAAATAATAGCAATTTTTACCAACCATAGTCTTACACATACCCTATCATACTTATATACGTGTGTGCAAGAAAACATCATTCAGTGAACAAAATAGAAGAACGGTCTGCATGTTGACAGTGCAACAGACAAAAATATTCGCTACACAATACAACATTGAATACAGTGATCAAATGAGTACGTATGTACGCAACGACACATGGATGCGCATATATGTCCAGTCCCATACTGTTCACACATGTTTATGTTTGTGTAAGCTCCAGTGAATGAGCGTGTGTGTATGTGCCTGCGTACGTCAATGAGTGTAAGTGCGTGTATGTATGTTTGCGTATGAGTGGGGTTCCAACGACAATGTTTCCCCCTACTACCATAAAAACACCGATATACTCAACCATATATAAATTCAAAATTTAAAAATGAATCAGTTTGTCTGACGATTGCAAATAGCGTGAAACCCAAGGTCACAAACACCTAAATATATATATATATGCTAGCAGCATGGCCCGGCGTTGCCCGTGCTTGATTCAAAAATCGTATGACTCATACAGCAATCTCTATCACTTGACTTAAAATATTTTGCCCTTCCTTGCCTTTAAAGGAGTGCCCTTTGCTGTGCTGATATTGCTACATGCCTTACTTCTTGCCTATCTCACACTGCGAATTTTTTCTAAGCTCTATACTAAACATTAAATCTGTTACGAAAAAAGAACTAAACAAAATGAACATAAAACGATCAGCTTTAAAAAAGGACTCGTAACTGGAAAAACCGAATGAAAAAAGAATGTTAACAACAAATACTTTTTCATACCCAACCCAGTTCTGCGGAATCAGAATCAACGTTGAGTTTAAGCAAGCGAATGAGCCAATTGGATTAAAGTGCCATGCAGATTTAAATTTTTCCCACTTGTGACGAATGCAGCTATCGATTTTTTTTTTTTTTGCATGCTAGCATGCTAGTTAACATTCGTGTCAGTTAGCTGTTGGCTCTCACGCTGGCCAATAGAATCTGCCTGTCTATTCGTGGCAGCCAGCTAAAGGCTCTCACTCTGGCCAGTAGAAAATGGCCGCAAACTACATGAAAACTGCCGTAGAAGCCTGAAAAAATCGATTATTTCCACTATCGTTGGGAGTTGGGAAATGCAAGGTCGGTCTTGGCCTTCCCGCTAACTTGGAGCATGTGTATGTATATTTTGGTGCAAATCCGTTGAAAATTGCGGTCGTGCATTCGTTACACACACACACACACATCCTGCTTCTTATATATGGCTTCTTTCTGTCTTTTCTACAAATATTTACATGATGAGCTGTTCTCCTTGGTGCCTCGACTGCATGAATTTAGGCGTTCTACTAGATTGGCAATTAGGTTTCATCGTTTTATTGTTAGATGCAACCGTATGTTCTATTCTAATTGTTTCTTTTCTCGCACTTCTCGCTTAAGGAACTCCCTTCATGTTTCTTGCTTCCCTGCCACCTACAATCTTCAAAATTTTAAGTGCATCGTCATTCTCTATCATAAAGTGTTCTCATTTTCTTTCACTCCCTGTAGCCCTCTGCATCAAAGTGACATTATCGCATTGCTTGGGGTTAAACGATTGAAAATAAAAATATATCTTCAGAGTTCTCATTATTTTCATTCGGACTAATTTTCGCATCTTTGTTGTAATTTCGGTTATTGTGCCCTCCGAAACACTTAAGATCCGGTTAACCTAACCGAACAAGAGCCTAATGGATCAAATCGTTGGTTCATGAATTTGGTGATGTAGTAATTAAGAGTTGTAGTATAGACTTAGATCAGTGGAAACAGAGTAGGCAAAAACAGAGCAATAGTAAATAACAAGATAAATTATTCTGAGACATAGACATCAGAGCGATAAGAATCTATATAACATATATATATATATATATATATATATATATATATATATATATATATATATATATAGTTGATAAGTGGACATTGAAGTCAACACCCAGAGGCAACTGTCTGTTTCATGCTAAACGCAAGCGTTAGACCATGTGCACACTCACACACACACACACACACATATACATATATATATATATATATATATATATATATATATATATATATATATATATATATATATACGGAATTATACGAAAGTTTAACTAGTCGAATGCACGTGAAACAGGATTAATCAGTGAAAATCAAACAAAAGTAAAAATGCGATAATTTCTTTCTTCTTTTTCTCCATATCTCATTCTCTGATGATGCTTTAATAAAAGTTAAATATGTTAGACTGATGAACGTTTCCTATTTGTCCTTAATCTTATCAAATTTATACACACACACACACACACACACATATATATATATATATATATATATATATATATATATATATATATATATATATATATAATAAAAGAGGCCAATATCTGGCATATAGTGTATCTAGGTATAAACAGTGTCGACATCGAAATCAACACTCTATAGTCATTAACGGTTTCATGTCTTTATCAGACTTTGTTGTAGCCCTCTTCATATAGGCTACATATATAGGCTTTCTCTTTTCTTTTCATAACCCTCCAATATTCTAAGTATAATCTACAAAAAGATAAGCTCCACGTGGCCTGACGATCGTTTAAGACATAGAACAGCTTCTCACACTACAGCCCTAGTTTCCATATTACGGCATTTTTTATTACCGAGAAGATTGGAACTCTTTACCGTGTCTTACCATCAAGCCATTTGATATCATCTATTCATCGTCAGTCTGGTCTTCTACGCGTGTTTATCATTCGAATTCATCAAAACAATCTTTCTTTCAGCTGTTATTTTCTTGTTGTATGTCTTGCCCACCTGTAATTTTTTTTTATTTAAGCACTTGTACTGTATCTCAGATCATTGGTCATTTATCTGATCTATGCTATTTTCTTACTACTGATTGCTACGCTTCATTCAGTTGATTTTATAGAGATTTTGTTCATTTCCATGTTTCACACTCGTATATAAAAGGTAGCATTATACAATCATTATACACTTTAACTTTTAAGTATATGGGCAAAGTACCTTTTCATTATGCTTATGTTTTTACTAAATGCTTTCCAAATAATCGTTTTATGTAATTTTATCTCATTTTTAAATAGCAGACAGAGAAAAGAAAGTTTGTTGATGATCACATCTTTTGTTGTGTTAATTATTTTACCTTTTATAAATCCTTACCTTATAGATAATGCTCTTTCTTCCTATCTATGCACGCCTTATTTTGAGCCATACCTGTATTTATTTCTCATTTCCGTGTTCAATAATCTATACTGTTCTTTGACTGTCTCTTTTTCATCGTGTAGAGAATTTAATTTGTCTTTCATTATTTTTTTCTGTTGTCTCGTTTTCCTTGGGATGATCTCATTCATTGATGTTACTAAAGCTTTACTAAATATGTTCCCCTTTTAATTTTAGTCCCATTCAAATTTATTATATTTTCTTTTAACTTTTACATCTCTTCAAAATTCGGGTCATTCAGTAATCTGTCGTATTGAAGGATATTAAAATATAGAACCTATATTGGCTACAAACCGCCTGTATAAGGATAGAAAATGTATTGTTTTATAACATTTTTAATCATTTCACCCCAAATAAGGCAATAAAGTCACTAGGACGCAACCGTTTACTGAGTGTTAGAGAATATGTAATAAACTACTATTAAGAGGAGATAACAAGAGAACAAAAATAAAGACGACAGAAGATGACGATTGCCATTTAATTTAATTTAATTTGATTCAATATACTCTTTCCACTTCATGTCAGATGTAAACTCTAGTCCGAGAACGCGCAATGAGTCACTCACCTGGAGGTTAGCATCAACCATGCTGATGTAAGGTACAAAGGGTTCTCTCAGATTATTAAAAGATAGCAGTTTCATTTTTGAGGTGTTAGAATTAACAAGCCACACCTTGCACCGTTTAACAACAGATTGTAGGTCATTTTTTAAATCAGCTGCTAATTTGACTTTTTCGAACCGATCAGACACTTAGTATTGACAAGAGTAAATAGTTGTGCCATCAGCATAGATATCCACTTGAGAACTGAGGACATCAGGAAGGTCATTTATGAAAAATAGAAACAGTGTAGGTCCAAGGATACAGCCCTGGAGAACACCTGGATTTATGCAAAATGATCTAGAAGAGTGGCCATTCGATGCAACTTTCATTTCGCGATCTGATCATAAAGACTGAATCAGTTCAAAAATTCGTCCAGAAATACCATATCATTTCAACTTGTGAAAAAGACCAATATTCCAAACCCTGTCAAATGCCTTCGACATATCCAAAGAAAGAACTCGTGCTTCACCATTCTTATCTAAAGCTTGGCAGACTCAACAATAATCGTTAACACAACAGCAGTTGACCAAGAGAAGCGAAATCCATATTACTTATCTGAAAGAAAGCCCTGCGATGTGAGATGTTTAACCCATTTAGAGCCTCTGGTACTTTGCCAAAAAGAGGCAGAAGTATAATAGGCCGGTACTTGGAGGAAACAGATGGTTTGTCTGAGTTATTAAAGAGTGGAACTACAGCAAAGGATTTTCAACAAGCAGGAAGGCAATCTGCAGGAAGGATAAATATAAGAGTAAAAATGCAAATAAGGGTACAAAGAAGGGTAAATATACAAATATAAAAAGGGGTGTAAGACAAGGATGTGTCTTCTCACCGGACTTCTTCAACCTGATTGTGAAAAAATTAGGTCTTACCAGAATTCATTATTGGCAGCCACAACTTAACAACATAACATATGCAAATGAAAATAATGAGAGCAGATACAGAAAGGAAATTACAAGAACTCCTACAGAATGCCAGTGAAGGAAACATAAATTGCAAGAAGACAGAATGCATGATTTTTAGCAAAAGGAAAAATCCAACATGCAAACTACAAGTTGCAGAATCAAACAAGTACAACCAAATTAAATATCAAGGAAGTGTTTTAAGACTGAAATTCCAAGGCGTATTGGGATAGCGAAAGATACTTTCTAAATACTAAGCAAAGTATTAAGAAACAGAAAAAAATAGAAACAAAGAATACTGAACGTTTACGAAGCCTCACTCCTCCTATATGGCAGTGAATGCTGGACAATCTCCTCATAAATGAAGAATAGACATCAGAGCAACAGACATGTGGTTCTACAGAAGGATCCTGAGAATACCATGGACCGAACATATCAGTAACGAAAAGACTTTAAAGAAAATGGAAATAAAAAAAGGACACTTACACTTAGCATCAGAAAAAAACAGAAATTTGTAGGACATATAATGAAGAAAGAAGGTTTGGAAAATTTGATACTTACATGGCATATTGATGGTAATAGGACAAAGAAAAACAGCGCCTAACCTACCTAGTGAGCTTGAGGTTTATGGTGGAACAAGGTTTAGGACAGATAACAAAGAGACCAAATTTATTAAGAGCTACACAAGATAGGAAAATGTGGTGAGCCATGATCGCCAAAGTTCTGAGGGGACACTTCACACACAATAAGATATTAGAAGAAGCTTCTTTTTTTTTCATTAAATGCCTGTTGCATTTCAAAGCGCCTTTTAGATAAACATATACACTACTAATGGTAGCAGTTCCTAAAATGCAAATACAATCATTTCATTTGCAACAATTATCCGTCACATTTCCTAAGAATTCTGGGTATTGAACACTGGATCTTGAATCGTGAATTTAACTCTCCGGCATAACCATCTAATGGTTGTACTGGTAAATACCAACAGAAAAAGAATAAGATTTGAAGTTGTGTTAATGGTAGAGATGGCATTAATGTTAATAATCTCGTGTATAATGGCGTAAATGTCGATTTCCGTGGCCCGAAAGTAAATACAAAGATTGGCATTGAAGCATTGTCAGTGGCGATGGACTTAAGAGGGTGACAAATTGAATCGTATCGATAAGGATGTTCGACCTTAATTCAATCAAATACTTGTTACATTCTCAAATGCGTTTTCTAAATGGAGATGGTCGCCAGTAATGTTATTGTATGACAACAAACTCCGATATGCAATGTCCAAAACGCAAATGTAATTGTTGGTAATGTTCATTTCATTTCTCGCAATTTGCCTCGGTTTGACACTGGAGTTATTGGCCGTGGTTAAGTAGTATTCACTAGGAATTCTGGGAAATATTGAATTACGTAGACCGGAGTAGGAATAATGCCGCAAGAGAGGTGCTTTCTGGAAACGTCAAGAGAAGATATGGTAGTTAAACTGAGATTATAAAAGGGTTTGTACACTGTCGTTTATTCTCAGCAATAAAACCAACCTTACAAATTTATCCTATTATTTATTTTCCAAATGAATCGCTATTGTAACCCTTGTATGTCTTCTTACAATTCCTTGATCGATATCGTTTTAAGAACTACCAACAAGTTCAACAATTACTAATGGTTCATTTTATTAGGTGGCAATAGAGATAATACTTTGACGACAGTCCAACAGTTTTCTTGCTATGTAACCATCACAGATATAATCCTTTAGCATGATGCTTGGAGAAAATGTAATACCTAATGAAATAATAGGAGTTAGATTTTCGAAGTACCAAAACGTTTATAACTTTTATATAAGTGATAATTTCGACATAATCGAACTTGTGGAGCGAAGACGGAAATAAACAGCAAGACAGTCAAACACCAAATGACAAAAAATGGTTTCTGAGTCGGAAGATTCGCGCATCATTCCAGTTAATAAATTAATACTTTGAAAATAAATATTTAACATTTTTTGACCAACGGTTCGCGTTCCCACCGACAATAATAAAATAAAAAAAAAAAAACATATGATTCGTGATCCTTTTGAAGGGTATATTAACAAGGTTTCTAGACAAAACAAGCCAGTAAGGAGATACATGTGACAAGTGTTCACGACGTCGGTTTAAAAAAATTCTCTTACTCATTCACCCGTTTTCCACACCAAGCTAAGTGACACTTACACTTTCCTCCTCAATTTCTCCGTTGCCTCTTTTTTCTCTCACATACCTGCGAAGTTACATTTCTTTACGTCTTAACAAACAACTACAAACCAGAACTGTAACAACTTATACACGCTAAGAAAAATTTAGTTGTTAAAACGCAAAAATGAAAATATTTTTATTTTTTAAACACCGTTCCCGCTTTTTTCTTTGTTGTGGGTTGACTCATATCCGCAACAAACTCTTTAAAATCCAAAAGGTTATCAATTTATGACAAGAAGCTATCATATATATATATATATATATATATATATATATATATATATATATATATATATATATATATACAATGGGGAAAATAAGTATTTCATTCCCTGATGATTTTCTGAGTTTGCCACCTTACAAAAAAAAATGGAAACAGTGTATATTTTTCAGGGTAAGTCTGTCTTGTAAATGACAGATAGAATATTAAAAAAAAATTGTAGAAAATCACATTATATTACTTTTAAAACATTTATCTTTTTTCTCTTGAAAAAAAAAACAAGTATTTCACCGCATAGCAAAACATAACTCAGTATTTGATGAAGAAACCCTTGTTTGCAAGCACAACAGCCAGACATTTCTTGTAGATGGTTGCCAAGTTTTTACAGATTCCAGCAGTGGGGGGATTTTGGCCCACTCCTATTTGCAGATCCTCTCCAAATCCTTAAAGTTTGTAGGTTGTTGCTGGCAACTTGAAGCTTCAGTTCCCTCCACAGATTCTCTAAAGGATTAAGGTCCGGAGACTGATATGGCAACTCCAATACGTTAATGTGCCTCTTCTTAAGCCATTCCTTTGTTGCCTTAGCTGTATGCTTGGGCCATTATCATGCTGGAATACCCATCCACGACACATCTTCAGTGTCCTGGTTCAGGCAAGGTGGTTTTCACTCAAGATTTCTCTGTACTTGGCCCCATCCATCTTTCCCTCAACGCAGTGTAGTCGCCCTGACGCCTTATCAGAGAAACAGCCCCAAAGCATAATGTTTCCACCGCCATACTTAATGGTTGGGGTGGTGTTCTTGGGGTCCAAGTCTGATTTTTTTTTTCACCCAAATATGGCAAGTAGAGTTGACGCCAAAATGCTCAATTTTACTCTCGTCTGACCACAGCACTTTCTACCAACCCTCCTCTGAATCACCCAGGTGCTCATTTACAAACTTCTGATGAGTCTGTACATGTGCCTTCTTGAATAGGGGGACTTTGCGGATACTACACAATTTCAGTCCACTACGATGTAATGTGTAATGGTCATCTTGGTAACTCTGGTCCCAGCTACCTTGGGATCATCAACAAGCTCTTGCCACATAGTTCTGGGTTGTTTCCTCATATTTCTCATCATCAGGTTCACTCCACATTGGGAGATCTTGCGTGGAACTCCAGACCAAGGGAGATTGATAGTCAATTGGTGTTTCTTCCATTTTCTTATTATTGCACTAACAGTCGACTCCTTCTCGCCGAGCTGCTTGACAATCGTCTTGATTCTGTGAATTAGTGTCTTTTATACAGGTAATAAGTAGTTGATTAGGAGTAACAATTGAATAATAGGACTAATCTATATGCCTCCTGGTCACGTAATATAGCATATAATATATATATATATATATATATATATATATATATATATATATATATATATATATATATATAAATTTTCTGTTTACCCATTAATTGCGCTGGTTAACGCTTACCGATTTTTCAAAATGGATATCGGTTTATTAATGTTTGTTAATGTTCTTTTCATGTGTTTCAAAAATAATAACATAAAAAAGTATCTGGAGTGGTATTACCAAACATTTACCCCCCCCCACACACACACACACACACACATATATATATATATATATATGTATATATATATATTAAACAATTCACTCCAAGCAAGGAGATAATACCACCCATGGGGTTACTGGGAGTGAAGGAGAATTAAAATTTTTTAGAACGAACCGGAAACCTAATCCTTAACAGGAAACAACTGATGCATCCTTACACTGTGAACCGGCCGATATACATGCATACATACATACATACATACATATATATATATATATATATATATATATAGAGAGAGAGAGAGAGAGAGAGACGAAATCATACTTTACGTTTAACGTGGTCTGCTTTTCTATCCACGATATTCAATAAAAAGATGCTAATAAAAGTTTAATAACCGCTTAAAACACAGAACAGTAATCATTTACGCATTACAGTTTTATTGATTCGCCTAGGAAAATGGAATTTATTTGCTCCAATTTAACAGTTAATCGCGTTACGTTTCCCCTGTTTTAATAAGCGCGTTTAATGACGAATGTGTTTATATTCAATAATGGGGAAATGTGTTTGAAAGTGGCGAAATATAAAAAAAATTATCTAAGCTTTTTTTAAAAAGATACATTGTTATCTTTCATAAGCTGCCTATATATATTACCATTAGCTCCTTGATAAAATCCAAAGAAGAATCAGCAATATCATTAGTCCTGATCTGTCGGCTTTGCTTCAGCCGCTTGCCTATCGCCATAAAGTTATATTTCTGTGTCTTTTCTATAAATACGGTAATTGATCGGATGAGCTTTTCGCTATGGTACCTAAACTTTATTTTAAATTTAAGCGTTATACTATAATGGCGTCGACATCTCATCAGTTTACACTTGATCTGGCTAGATATATCCGTAATATCCTATGCTAACAGTTTCTTTTCTCGCACTTTTCACTTGTGGAACTCCCTTCCGGCTGCATACGTTCCAGCCAAATTTAATCTGTAAAAATTTAAATGCAGTGTCAATCGCTATCTATTGTCCTCCTGATTACTCTTTCTTCTTCCTGCTCATTATTAATGTTTCTGACGTATATGGAAGATTTATTGATTAATTAGAACAATTTGAGAACCAACAAATCAATCAAAAGCAGCACTATCCAAGTAAGAAATGAATATACACTTGTTGATCCTGATCTAAGCCAATCAAATTATCATTACGTTTTCTTGAAAACTTTGTGGTTATATCGAATGATGACACAAACCAACTTAATATAAGTAATCAATATTTAAGTTAAAGCATGGAACTTCGAATTCAATTGTCATAAAATCGCCTACTGTATCGCACTTTTTATGATTTCTCTGAAATCAAGGAACTTCTATGACCAAAATATAAAAAAGAAAACAGGAACATTCCTTTTTAACCAAAATGGCGTATCAGGGAATGAACGGTAGATTGCCAGCAGCAATGAAACTTTCTTTCATCGGAGTGAGATATATTCTACGAACAATCGACAGGCCGGAAACCCTATGTTTACTGCCTTTAATGAAACCCTTTTCCTACCTTTTTGCTATTTGCCTTTCTCTCTTTATGTTTTCCTCTTTAAGAAACCACCTCTCCATACAATAAATTTTTACTCTTGTGACTACAGTCCGTTTGAAGGGAAATTCACCCTTGTGGCTAGGGGGTTACCTTTTAGGTCAATCGGTAGTTGCACCAAGCTTTGCTGATAGCCACTGAGTGCAAAATCTATTTTAGCATCACCCGGATTGAGTCACATACTACACTACATCTTGAATGATGCTTAGTCACAAGAAATAAGCTTTCTTTTATGAAAATGTTTACAATCTTTCACTCCTTAAAATTAATCTAAATTAAATTCATGGAGCAATAAGGTTATAGAAAATTCAAAAAAGAAAAGAAAATGTATATTAATAAATAAACTGTGATAAAAATTTTATTTATTCTATGAAAACACAATAAATATATTAACATTAATTTTAAATCTATATTGTTTTGTGCGATCATGGCTTGCATTATCAAATCTTTACATACACATTTCATGTTAAATGAATGTATGACAGATACAATAAGATTATCAATTAACATAAACTTGTATTGGCCTGTTCCGAAAAAAAGAGGAAATTACCATTTGTTAGAAATAAATGTCTATAAAGGCGTTGATTTTGATTCCTCATGAGTGTCGCCATTTTCATTTCGATCAGATACTCCGCAGTACAGAGTAAGCTAAATGAAACCCCAACACGCAGTATAATAAATCTATAAACATCCGGGTTTTTTTTTTCTCATAAGATAGCCGGTTTAGTTGCAGGAATTACCGGAACTGCCTATGCGGCTCCACACAAGATTTTCTGTCTGGATTTCCTCCGATAGTCTTTTTCGTGTTTGGATAAGATCGCAAAACAGCGGAGGTTTAAAATCAGGATTTTTCCTTCCATAGACGGATTATCTTCCCGGACTTATGAGCTCCATCTACTCAAAGCAACTGGTTATGAGGTGTCAGTGATTCACCTTCACACTTTCTCCTGTTTGGAGATGGGCTTAGTTGTCAGAGGTTATCTGAAATGTATGCCATGGAAACATTTTATAGATAATTGGATCTTTTTCCTACTACAACCACGGCTATGACATTTGGAACATGTATAGTGTATGTATGAACATTACATGCATTACATATTATAGAGGCTCACATAAAGTTAACTTTAAAAAAAAAAATACATGCACGCATATATTAAAATCAGGAATTTTCTTCCCATAGATGGACTACCTTCATAAATACATACATATACGGAGTGCGAATGCCAAGCAGGACAGTATGTCGTTTTCAAATTTCTGTCGGATTGGATTTAGTCATAGTGCTCTTTTTCTCACAGGCGGTGCCCAACTTGACTCTACTGAACTGTGCAGTCGTTAAAATAAAATAACAAACATCGCGCATGCTCGAAACTAAAATATACAGGTTCGATTCCAGTGGGAGGACGCATATTTTCTATGAAAATTTCTCGGACATTCAGGCCGGTAAATGTCATTAATACTGTTTATTATAAACAGAGCATTTACTTAAATATCTGTTTCTATAAAAAGAACGTATAAACATAAAAAATGTCTTAAAATAATTGTCGGACTTTGTCCATTTCATTATATGTGACGTATATATATATATATATATATATATATATATATATATATATATATATATATACGAAAACACTAAAACCAAGACAACTTACGAAAGTGTCGTACATAAACAACAGAAATATCGAAATATCGTTCTGAACTCAAGGAGAGATGACACATGTTTCTGAAGCTTACAAAAAATGAACGGATTCCAACTGGAAAAAACGTGCTTAAAAGTAATATTTTAATATAATTCACAATTATTATTTCTTTTTATTTATTATATATATTATGATCATTATATTTATTTGTATTTATATATGCATTGATTTTTTTAAACGCTTTTCCAGTTTTTTTAATCAGTTTTATTTTTTGGGGGGGAGGTACGGTAGAGTAATAGATAACGGCTCGGATTGAGGAATTGGAGAGCCGAGTTCGAATTCCAGTTGAATCCATTTCATTCACTTACATGCTAATACCTTTGGGAAAGGTATGAATCCTCTTCTTCTGCCCCCAGCTATACTGGATAGACCGGGTTCTATAGCCTTGGATAGCAACAGTCTACTACAGAAAGAAATGGCAACCTACTGCGGAAAAACATATGCCTCGTCAGTCATGTATCGAATGTTACAAGATCGCATAAGCGTGTATCACGCATGGCACATCAATGACTATTTACTTTTGTACAACTATTCTGAAGCTCATTTTGTTTTCGTATTTTTACTCTCTCCTCCTGTTTACCTAAAATTATATTTATCAATTTTTACTACTTTCATTCCTTTTTTATCAGTTGATAGTTCAGATGTTAGTGCTGTCGAAAAGGTAATATAAATTATTTTTCTTGTATATTATTTTTATTTTACATTATTATTGACTTCATGCCTCTGTCTATATTTCCGAGATGAGGCATTGTAACTATTTACACTATTTACATTGTTCGGACTGTTGTCCTCATCTTTATTGTCATATTCACGGCGTTTTGGCAGTTGTAAGCTCCGGCCTTCTTCAGGTGATATACACTGGAAGGCCTGCCAAGTCCAACAGGTTGAAAGATCAGAAGGTGATGCACAAGGTCCATCCCCATCGCCAAGCAATCAACATCATTCAACACCAGGTAAGTACATCTGTGGAGTCAGTACGGAACAAGGGTCTCAACTTCGCAACAACCATCAAGCGGATGCCAATCGAGGAAATAGCCTTGAACATTCCTCAGGCTCAGGCAGATAAGCTAAGATGGGAAGTAAGACAGATACTGGAGAAAGCCAAGCCATCCAAATCAAATATCACAAAACTGGAGAGGCAGGCAATCAAGACCCTACACAGGAATGACATCATCATACTACCAGCTGACAAAGGCAATGTGACTGTAGCGATGTACAAAACAGAATATACAGGAAAACTGAAAGACCTCATTAGAAGTTATAGTAAAGAAAGACCTAACAATGAAAACAGGAAGAAAACTGTCGCAGATCCTAATCAAGAACCAAGACCACTTCAATAAAGATGAAGACAGTCCGAACAATGTGAATAGTGTAAATGACTTCATAATCTACGAGTTTTTAGGCTTAAATCCCGAAATATATTTTTCTTTTACTTTCTGCTAACTTTTTCCACTTTTTCCAGTTTTCATCAAACTTTTCGATATTTGTGTTCGCTTATTTATTATAATATAATTATTTATATATAATATAAATACGTCGCAAAAAAAGATCTTTTCGTATGTTACTATATAGCTTCGCAGGTTTGAAATAGCATTAAGCGCTAGTTAGCTTATAACACAAAATCTTGGGACCGACATTTCACGGGTGACTATAATATATATATATATATATATATATATATATATATATATATATATATATATATATATATATATATATATATATATATATCAACAGCAGGCAAAGTTTCGATAAGACGTACAAGTACATCCACTGCAGCGAAAGTACAAGAGCGTTTTATCACATATACATCTTCTTTTATGTGCCGTGGCCCTTCAGAATTTGGGCGATCATGGCTCTCCACAATGTCTTGTCTTTTGTATGCCTTTATACTCCCTAAACCTTGTTCTGCTATTCATTTGCTCAAGCTCTCTGTGTAGGTCATGCTTTGTTTTGCCCTGTACCTCTTGTAATCAATCTCTCTTGTGAGTATCAGATTTTCCAAACACTCTTTCCTCAATATGCACCCAAGAAATTTCAACTGTCTTTTTCTGATGTTAAGTATAAGTGGCTTTTTTTGTTTCTATTTTCTCTAAAACTTGCTAGGTAGGTTATGTATTGTTTTCCTCTATCCCTCTTTGCCTACAATCTGTCCTGTGAGTATCAAATTTTCCAAGCCCTCATTCCTTATTACGCACCCTAGAAATTTCAACTGTCTTTTTCTGATGTTAATTACAAGAGTCCTTATTGTTTCCGTTTTCTCTAAAACTTGCTAGGTTGGTTATGTATTATTTTCCTCTATCACTCTTTGACTTCAAACAGTCTTGTGAGTATCAAATTTTCCAAGCCCTCTTTCCTTATTATGCACCCTCGAAATTTAAACTTTCTTTTTTTGATGTTAAGTATAAATGTACTTTTTGTTTCTATTTTCTTTAAAACTTCGTCATTGCTCACATATTCAGTTCATGGTATTCTCAGAATCCTTCTGTAGTAACCACATTTCTGTTGCTTCAAGTCTCTTTTTCATCTGTGAGAAAATTGTTCAGCATTCACTGCCTTATAGAAGGACTGATATTACTTAACAGTACAATACTCTTTTCTTTGTTTCTAAAGAAATTTTCCTGTTTCATAATACTTTGCGTAGCTTTTGTAAGGCATCTTTCGATATCCCAATGCACCTTCTGATATTAGTGTCACACTATCCGCCCTCCGTTAAAACACTTCCCAGATATTTAAATTGTTGGTATTTCCAAGTTGTAATTTGCATGTTGGGCTGTCCCTTTTCCTATCAACCATTCTCTCTCTCTCTCTCAAAAAGTCGAAAGGATCTTTGAATGTTTTGTTGTATCGCAATTGTCTAAATTGTGCATGTAAATTTTATTTTGTATGCCATTTCATTTCCATGGATGTGACAGTATTTTTAATGCGCAAAAATATTTTGCTGTAAGTAAGCCTAATAGAGATTACTGTCTGCTTTATAAAATTCTTCAGTTTCCATAGTCACATTCAAAATTTTCGAAGGTGGCTCATCTTTAAGTACTTTATTAATTAGTTTAGATTCACAGATCGAATAATATTTATCAAACAGTAAAATGGTAATGGCGAGATTAACCGTCTTCATGCAGGAAATATTCGGCATTCATTGATTTAACAGCATTACTATCGATTGAAATTATAAAATATTTCTCTTTTCAGGAAAATAGGTGTCTCAAGTCCGCTGTTATGGCTCTTTTTAGTGTTGATCGGTCTTTGCTTCCTAACATTTGGTTTAAGGTAGTGTGGAAAGACAACATTTTGATTATAAAATTATTTTTCTTTGTGGTATTCATTTTAGTTGTTGCTGCTGTTGGATGTATTCAATTGAGATGTTTTTGTTAATTTTTGGTAAAGTTATTTGTTTATCATTGCGTTTCCAGTCTACAAGATCTGAAGGACTGTCTTCTTTAACACCGAGATTTTAAAAAAGTAGTTTGGGATTTTCGATTACTTTTGAAAGACGATTTCAATGATGAAATGAGTTATTTGTCATTAATCTTTATTCTGTTTTAAGTTTTACCACCACTAAAAGAAAAAGAAAGAATAAAGATTTTGATAGAACTGTTATTAAACAATGCTATGAAGTTGTTTTAATTTGTCTCCATGTCAGATTTGCTTTTAGACTAAAAGGACGAATTAGTGAGTTGTTTATTTATTTTCCTTTTCAGTGTTCATTCGTGCCAGAGTACAATAATCAGCTAATTTTGAAACCAATTTATAATATGAAAGTTGTAAAATAATTAAGTCAACCAGAAATTTCCAGGTGTTTTTAATAAATACATCATCGTTATTTAAAAAAAAAAAACAAGGTAATACGACCTGTGTCTGGAAATGGTCCACTCATTTAATAATATTAAAAATATGACTTGCTAAGCGCAATGGCGTCTTAATTCTCTTCAGAGTCTTTCCCCTTAGCATCTCACACTTTTATCGCAGTGTCGCTTCTTTTTTTTTATAAAAAAAAAACAATCTTCCAGTTTCTATTTTGAGATCGCCATCAGCAGCTTCGTCGTGTCCACCTTGATCTCATCGCTTTCTAAAACTTCGTCCCTTTCAGCGGGAATTTTTGTTTTTAGAAAAGTCGGAAGTTGCAGGACGGGGAAGATAAAAGGAGCTGAAAGAATGAGGTGATTGTTATATTTTTATCAAAAAATAAAAAAAAAACTTGCAAAAGATATTCAAAATGGATGGATATTTTCAGGACAGATTTTTTTTTTTTTCGGGAAAATGACAATGGTAATATTTGCCGTTTCCTTATAAGGAAACATTCGGCATTCATTGACCAAGCAGCCAGTACTAATTTCGGTTGAAATTTATAAAATCTTTCCCTTAAAACAATTTTTTCTGTGAAGTAGGTTTCTCAAGTCCATTAGCTTTTATCGCCTTTATCTAACCTTTTAATTGAAGTAATCTGGAATGTCAACATATTCATTATGTCAAAGGTTAATGAAGACTAAGGATTAATAAGTTCATTTTATGACTTTTTTCCCCGATGCACATTTTATTATCTTGTTTATGATGCTCGTCAAAATATTTTAGTCAAGTAAAGCTAGCAAGAAATCCACATAATCATCTTTCTACATTTAATCAAATATTTTTTATATCTATAATCTGCCTGAAGCTCTTTTATTTGATTATTCTGAAATCAATGCAGCTTTGATGTTGTTATGATTTCAACATTTCTTGAGAATATATATCGTCAAACAAGGTGTGTAAAATTATGGAAACACATTTTATGTTCTTTCTATTTAATTCATTTTTAATATAAATTACTTTTTTTGTCAATTTTCAGATAATTGGAATTATGATGTCAAAACAGGATTCTAACCAGATTTATTTCTATGAGTTTAAACACGGTTACAGTGCAGCACAAACAATGGCATTTGCGAGCAAGGAAGTTGTAAATGAATGAATAGTACAACGTTTGTTTTTAAAAAAAAATCCGTCGTAGTGAATTCACACGTGAAGAAAACGAAAATCGCGGACATTCTTCTGCAATTGACGATGCGGAATTAAAGGTTTTAGTGGAACTAAATCCTCTCAGAACTGTTTGGCAGCTTACAGGAGAGCTAGATATAAGTATAGGAACAATTTCTGTACATCTGAACCGAATTGGAGAGTCCAAGGAGTTTAAAAATAAAAATAAAAATATGTCATTGTAAAACGTGAAACGGATCACCGTTATGAAGTCTACTCTTCGCTTCTTTTACGCAACTAAAACGATTCATTCCTTGATCGCATTATGACATGCGACGAAACGTGGACAATATCCAACATAGTGACTGAACTGAGATGAAGTTCTTAAAGATTTTCCAAAGGGAAGCGGCTTTAAAAGAATGTTATAGTGACCGTTTCGTGGTCTGGGGCCTGATTAATCTAAGATAAAATTTATGAGTTCTTGCGAAATAAATGCAACAATGAAGTAATTGCCTAGAAATCAACAGAATACATCAAGAATTGCAGCGTATGGTCAGTGGAAACGGTTTAATTCTCTTACACGACAATCCTCGACCACACGTCACAGCAACAAACGTTCCAGGAATTGAACGAATTTGGTTAAGAAGATATGTTTCGTCAAGCATACTCACCGGAACGTTCACCAAAGACCTACTACTATTTCATGCTTCTTGACAATATTCTATAAGAAAAAGTCTTCAACATCTAAACAGCCGTAAAAATACCTTCGAAAAATTCGTCGCATGAGAATCTTACGTTACCGGAATAAACAAACATGGCAAGCATTTGTAGATGCTAAATGGTTTTTATTTTAATCAGTATTTTGAACGATGTTTTTACTAATATTCACCCAATACAATTCCCGAGAGCCACTCAAGGTAGAGGGTTACGGTGTGATGATGTATTAGCGTAAGGAAGAGTAAGAAATAAAATTAATGGGGTTAGGTAGGAAAGATGACAGTTAACCCTAGACTTGAAGAGGTCAAAGCAGCAGTTTCCTGGAAAGAAGCAGTCCGAAAGTACTATAGTAAAATACGAATGGGAATTATCTATACATGTATATGTGGCATGGTGGGTCCCAGCTGTAAAGGTCAGGGATGGTTGGACTAAGGAATGTATCTCGTCAGAACACATGCCATGGAAATAGCGATAGGGCAACGAGAGGCTCACGAATTTAAGTCTATGCGTGAAAGGATTGTAGGGAATGTACTGTAATGGAAGTAGTGTATCGGTATAATGTTAATTAAAAGGATGATGTTTTACATGTAACCACACCAGCCAGCGCTGTCTGAATAAAGGGAGCAGACATCACACCCACATCCGTTCATGGGGAGATACACAGATCATACAACTTTGGAGACCCCGTCTGGGTAAAGCCTCCCAATTGCCGATGCACTACCAGTTTTTTTTACTAATGTCTACAAGACTAAAGAGCCACTCAAACTAGTGTTACTCTATGTAAAGAAAGGGCAAGAAGTAAAGTTCTTGTGGCTATGCAGGAAACATAACAGCTAATTTTATACTTGAAGAGGTTAAGATTTGATTAGTGAATAAAATTTCCGACTTTAAACGGAGACATTAGAAGCATAGAGCTGAAGTAGATTTTAGAAGGAACCGGAAACTGTAAATCTTTTCTAAACAGGAAACAAAGAATAAACCTCTACTCCTGTTCAATAGAATTGGGAGGAGTATGAATTAGACGATAGGCGAACCTATCTACTTCTGTTGGAGTGGGGACGGAGGAAAAAATAAATAGTGAAAAATTTCACTGTTCAGCCAGGGACTTCAGAAGTATAGAGTTGAAGTAGACTTTAGAAGGAATCCGAAACTGACTCCTAAGCAAGGAACCTCTACTCCTATTCAAAAGACCAGGGAGAAGTGTTGAATTCTTTAATGTTTACCGATCTTTTTTTACATGAGATTCACCCTGTAATCGGCCCAAAAGCTTCTCGGGGTAGCGGGTTACAGAATAAAAGGAACAGTTTATGGGGATATGTGGGGAAGATTAACATTTTACCTGCATTCATTTCTGAACAACCAGACAGTAACAAAATATCAACTTCTTCCATTAACCGGGGTAGTCCACTAGATGACCAACCAATAAAACACACAGAATAATAAAAGTCAGCTCGATGTCAAATCGATGAAGCATTTCAGATCAAAATGAAAACGATAGTATTTCTCCGCCGCCCCAAATGACTAGATTTCATGAAGCGCGCGTACGTGTTGGTAGTCGCAGAAATTATCCAATTTGCCTTTGGTACATCTCAGACATCAGGAATTAACCCTATCCATATCCTCTTATGTTCAATAGAGATATAATGTCAGTGGGGTTCTCTGCAATTCGACATTCGTTATTTTGTTTTTTTTTGTTTTTTTGTTTTTTTTGTCTTCCAACCAAAACGATCAATACATTTATCAAGTGACAATGCTTTTAATTAAGCTAATGTATCTATTTTTGAATTGATTGAAATCTTGTATTCATTGACCGAGCAACCAGTACAACTTTTGGTTGAAATTTATAAAATCTTTCTCTTAAAGCATTTGTTATAGAAAATAGGTTTCTGTTATCGTTTTTTCTAATATTGGGGCGTGGTTTCCTCTCTAGCCTTTTATATCGAGTCGTGTGGAATGTCAACATATTCATTATGCCATGGTTAATGAGAACTTAGGATTGATAAATTGATTTGACGACTTTTTCACTCTGATGCAAATGTTCTGATCCTGTTTACGATGCTCGTCAAACGATTTTAGTCAAGCAATACCAGTCTGTTAAGAAACTCATGTCATCATCTTCATACTTTTAATCAATATTTTCATCGGCAATCTCCTTGACGGTTTTCTGTTAGGTTTAAATAATCAAATTTCATTAAAGCAATTTGACGTACAAGTATGCAATACTGATGTTGATCGCTTATTAAAACAGTTGCAATGTCTTGATAATAGAAAATAGTAAACATGCATGAGAAGCGAAATCGTAATTTATGAGGTTACTTTGATAAATGGTAAACTGGTTTTGACAGAAGCCGATTGAGATGATTGCGAGTTTAAAGAATTGCAATTTTTAAAATGCGATGAAACTGGAACTGTCAAATCTAGAGCATCTTTGGTCAGCTGCTGTTCCGAATAGATCCGAAATAAAGTACTAATTACGATATCGATACGGTTCTTTCCGGTACGCTTCTTATCACTGACTTGAAATAATAGCGATGTCTTACAAGATTTAGTTGAAACGGGTCGATTATATCGGCTTACCCTAATGATCTCTTCGAGAACTGCTTGTCGAGCATCGGCGCCATCTTGAGTAATATTTTCTTTCATAAAATCTCTTGTCAGATTCATAGAAATTGACAAAGGCATTTTTACAGAACCATGACGGCATATTGGAGTGAAAGGACGTTCATACATAATACGGTTGCGGAAAAACGATTCACCGTGCTTGTGAGATTGATTAAAAGATGTTTGTGTTCGGATATAATTATTGTTGATATAGGGAAACATTTTCTTGTCAATTTTGTGAATCCATTCAGCAGCATCTAGTTCATATATAATGTCCTTTTTGTCCGGGGAGGCGTTACCTTTCGTCAGTAAGATATATGCAGATACAAAATTGTCATTTTTACAGGCTAGAAGCAAAGGCGTGAAGCCGTCGCTATTTGGGCAGTCAATATTCAAATGATATTTCAAGAATTCACAGACTAGGATATCCACGATGTCTGGCTGCCCAGCTTCAGCTGCCAAGTGAAGTGGCGTATTACCATCTTTGTCCGTTTCGGACAAGTTCATAAAAATATCTCGCTTTAGGATGCGCCGGACAATGACAGGTCTCCCTTTCTGAGCAGCATAACTTAAAGCTGATCGCTGGTGGTTATCTTGAATGTCGACTTCAGTCCCCGCCGAAATAAGAATCTTCGATATTCTGTTGCAGACTTCTTCATCTTCCAGTCTACAGGCGACCGTTAAGGGGGTTTGACCGTACATATCACGGCTATTTAACAAGTGAGGAAATTGTCGCACTAGAAGTCGCACTTGGTGAATCCGTTGATCCAGAACTGCTTGATGGAGGGCCGTTTTGACTGGCCGAGGCATTGTTCAATTTTCAATTGTCTTTCGTTCGTTTATTAAGGGATGGTGCTTTTCATACGTCTTTGATGACAACCTGTGAATGAAACATACAAGTTATATATCAATATCATCAATAATTCAACTTGTTACCTATAAATGGATGCGATAAATACAACGCCTATAACATATACACTATTATATAATTACTTTATTTCTCCCTCTCTGAGTTTCCTGCTCATTCACATATATATATATATATATATATATATATATATATATATATATATATATATATATATATATATATATATATGCATACATACACACACACACGCACACACACACACACATATGTATATATATATGTATATAAATTGGGATCAAATACAGATCAAATATGGATCAGAATTGTGGAATAAAGAACAAATAGGAAACGTTTATCAATATAACATGTTTCACTTTTATTAAAGCTTCATAAAAAATACTAAGATATTTTCTATGTCATTCTCTGATGAATTTTAATAAAAGTTAAACATATTGGATTGATAAACGTTTCAGCTTTGTTCCTCAATCATATATATATATATATATATATATATATATATATATATATATATATATATATATATCTGTATGTGTGCGTGTGTATGTGTGACAAAGTGGGAAAAAAGTTTACTTGTGACGCGTTTCGTCCTTCAGGACTTCATCGGATTAGTATTTTTAATGTTGGTAGGACTACACATGCGCACGGCAGAGGGATGATGGGATTTATTTTTATCATTCGAATTAATTTAGAGTCTTTTTTTCTTTTTCTTTCCATCACTTTTATGAGTAGGTATTCCACACTGTCATATTGTTTCTGAAATGATGAAATGTTGTAAGAGCCAGGGCAAAAGTTTACTGTAGCTGACCTTGCAATTAAATCAATCTCAAGACATTTACGTCGTAGGAAATTATACTCCTTTCATCATGGTAGCATTTTTTAAAGTTGAGGACAGTGGGCAACCAATGCATTTGATGTATTATTTTGTAAAATATCCCTTTTGTGTTCATATAATCTTTTATTTAGATTCCTTGAGGGTTCTTCTATGTATTTTTGTGACAAATATTAGACGTCGAAAAAAATTCCTATCATCCTTCTGCTGTGCGTATGTGTAGTCCTACCAATGTAACAAAATTAGTCCGATGAAGCCCTGAAGGATGAAACGAGTCAAGTAAGAATTTTTCACTTTGTCATAAAATTTCCCCAATAATGTTCTTGATATATAAAAAATATATCGTTATCATATATATATATATATATATATATATATATATATATATATATATATATATATATATACGCGCTGGGGGTTACAGTGAGTGAAAATGGAAGAAAAGACTGGATAAGGGAAACTGAGGAAAGGATGAAAGCTGAAGGGAGTTCAAAAAGATAAAAGAAGATGGCGATTGGCGTTGCATTTAAATTTTTGAAGATTATAATTATCAGGGAAGCAAGTAAACCGGGCGAGAAGTGCGAAAAAATATACTGTTGAAGTTGAAGTGGTGGTGATATTTAAACTCCAGCAGTTTCTTTTCGTACCTTTCCCGCCTAATCTATTATTCTGTCGGATTCCTATCTCTACATGTGTGTACGAGTGAAAATGATATATAAGTTTTTTTATACCAAAAAACTGTTTAATAATAATTAAATTAATAACAAATTGGAAAAAAATTTCATGTGACTCCTTTTACCTTTAGAATTTCATCGGACCAGTGATTTTTACGTTGCGCATGCGGTAGCTAGATCAACGTAAACATCTCTTTAGTCCTATGAAGTCTTAGAAGAAGAAACGTATCACAATTTTTTTGATTAACATATATATATATATATATATATATATACACACATACACACAGAGAAAAATGGAAAAATCCTACGTGACGCGTTTCGTCATTCAAAACACCCCCTTGATATTAAATAATGTTTTAGCAGAGAAAATTCAACAATATTAAGTAGGCAAACGGAGATCGCAGAAACTGTAAAACCAATTTCCATTGGCTGAAATAAAATTTAAAGAAATACAAAGCAGTAAAAGCTAAGACCAAATTTCGCATAAAATGGACGGAAAACTAGCCGGGATGTAATCGCTCCTGGTTGGGTTTCTTGGGAAAGAGGTTCTGATGTTTTGAGAAATAAAAAACACTGATAAAGTTTCGCGGCACACCATAATGTTTTTTGCACTGTTATTGATGAGGTTATATTTACGTAGTTGAAGGAAATGAGATACAAAAATAAATGCCAGTTACAATTCTGCACCGAAAGGAACGGTGAAAATGCAGGGGAGCTTAACTTTAAATTTAAATTTCTCAATCCTGTTGCATCAAGATGCGTAACATGGCCTACGTTATTCAGCTTTTTACTGCTTCCGTTTTAGCGTCTCTGCATTTTCAAGATGTCTTCCCATCTATAATTATAAGCGATGGAGCACTTCGACCTGGTTAGCAATCTTTTCTTCCTAGATCAATTACGCATGAGAAGTGAGTTCGATCCTCACTGAGTGCAACATACTTTTCGCCTTGTGCCACATCTAAGCTACGCTAAGAAAACCACTATAATTTTAAACGATGTTTGTTTGTATTTCATTGATTTGCTCTAAAAATATATGCATAATCCCATCAATAAATACATTGTTTAATTTAAGGTACTGTATATTTTTCCGACAGATTTTATCATTACAAACGTTATTTTTAGTTGATACTCATATTTGAGTGGACGCTCTCTTTGACTGCTGGTGGTACCAAACACTGAAGTACAAACAACGCATGTTATGGCTACCCAAAACACGAATGAATGTGAACTTTCACTGTTGATAACACCAAAACGGTAGATTTTATCAAATTTATCAAGCCAGATTCGAATGAAGCCTGTACAATTACACATAAATCTAAGTATTCTCGAAATTCTTAATGCGAACTGAGCGCTGGTGTTTCACCGCAAATTAAGCAATAAAAATATCCAAATGAATATAAAATCGGCCATGTGTACTAATTCCATGATTATTGATTGGCGTTGCAAGCACTCTTCTTTTAGTATATCAAATTTTAAACAATAGATACACACACACGCATATATATATATATATATATATATATATATATATATATATATATATATATATATATATATATATATATATATATTAGTAGTAATCTTATAAGTATAAGAAATTATACTCATTCGAAAACCTTCAGTGTTTTGATTTGCAAATAATCAAACCAATACCAAAGGGAAAAAAGGTATAAAAAATAGAAAAAACCAAGAACATGTACGTTAGCCGAAAATAATCGTCTAGCATGCAAGTCCAAGGCCCAAAGAAAAAAACCTCGATACGAGTAAGCAAAATAACTAAATAAAGTGCCCAATACAGTAACTAGAGCAGACCTAGTTGATCGTCAGGGAAGGCTGGCTGACGATTCGCTTAGGTAAAACCTTGGTAGGTTTGTCTGGCTCTCTGGGTTTAACTGTATGTATATATATATATATATATATATATATATATATATATATATATATATTGCTAATGTAGATTTTGTGCTGTACATATTATACCGGGTGTGATAGAATTACATCCCATATATACCACCCAGAAATAGCTCCCATATAATGGTAAGGCCTTAGTAGAAATAGTTTCTTCATCTAGCTAATGTTTTATCATTATATAGGAGGTGTTTCTGGTAAGTATAGGTGGGTGGTATTTTTGTAGTATCCTGTATAAAAGTATTTTTCTAAAGATAACGGTTTATGTTAAAGTACAAGTTTAGCAGATTGCCTTATATCCTACTATATATATATATATATATATATATATATATATATATATATATATATATATATATATATATATATATATATTGTTTATACGTTATTTTATAGATACAAATATTTAAGTGCTCTGTTTATAATAAACACCATTAACAATATTTACCGGCCTGAATGTCTGAGAAATTTCATAAAAAATATGTGTTCTCCGACTGGAGTTGAACCTTTATCCTACACGGAACCGTCATATTGCCTGACGTGCTATACCATTTAGCTACAGAGGAAGCGTCTGGTTACCAAGGTCACACTCCTTCTAACCAGACGCTTCCTCTGCAGCTTTTAATTGAAATTTATATTTTTTTAACCAGCCGCCGCCGCCGCTGCCTTCTTCTTCTTCTTCTTCTTCTTCTTCTTCTTCTTCTTCTTCTTCTTCTTCTTCTTCTTCTTTTGTATGTGTATGTGTGCGTGTGTTTGTGTTTTGTAGAAGTTATAATAGGTTGGGTGATAAATAATTTCAATTACTTTTAGGGAACCAATTTTCATATCCTAGCTACTAATCATACATGACAGTGAAGCCTTTGGAGCGCGTTAGCATAGGATAATGTTCAACGGAAAAGGCAGTGGAATTGACAAGGCTGTATCTCCACAACCGACCCCAAAGCCATGGAATATAAGTAATTTTATGTGTATGGTATGAACGTGGGCTATTATTCATTTACAAGTCTTAAAACGCAATGAAACACGAAATGCACATTTATACATCCAGCAGCTGCAACGTGTTTGTAAAAGTTTGCTCGTCAATAAGGAACTTCTCTATGACAACGCAAGGTCGCATATTCACCTGCACCAATTGATTATTACCTTTTTCAGTCGCCGGAAAACGCTTTGACGGGGAAACCTTCCTTTCTGTAATGAAAACTAGATTCAAGATTTTGTTGAAAACTTTTTCACATCAAAACCTATAGAATTTTATCCAAAAGTATCGAAAAGTAGCAAAAAGTCTTTGCAAATAATGCTCATTTTTTGTTATTAATTTGTTATGTCGGAAGCCTACAACCCCTCTTGAAGATGAACTTGTCTGCGTCTGTGAACAAAGACTTTAAATAGTGGCATGTCAGTTGACATGGGAAAGACAGATAGACTGAGAAGTTCTTAGCTGAGCGAGTTATTGACTACTCAGGAGATTTCTGTACCTTACCAACCTATTAAAACCCTTTTTATTGTTACGTGTTATTTGGCGTTTGTCTCTACTAACCCCAAATCAACATCATAACATAATTGAATAAAATGTAATTGTAATTTTATTTTTTGAAGAATAAAATAGATAAAAAAACGGAAATTATTCAGGATTCAACCTAATATTTCCAATATTATCAATAACTGAATCTACTGCAAGGAAAGTTAGGTTACGGTGACGTGCCAAAAGGTTTTTTTTTTCTCGTCAGTGTACATCTTGCACATTTACAAAACAACCATTTGTTCGTACATTGAATACAGTTGCCATATATGGTCTGGTGCTCCTACTATTCAACTCGAGACTGTTGAAAAAAATCCAAAGAAGGATCTGCAATGTAATCGATCCTGACTTGGCACCTCGACTTCAGTCACATTCTCACAGACGTGGCGTGGCACCCGTCTTTTCTGCAAATATTTTCATTGCTACTGCTCTGACGGACTATGTGTGTTTAAGTGTGCTACTAGATTGGCATCTAGGTCCCGCCCTTTTACTGTTAAATGCATCCGCCACTTCCACTAAAACAGTTTCTTTTCTTGCAGTTCATTTTCTCGAACTCCCTTCCGTTTACTTGCTTCCCAGATAACTACAATCTTCAAAACGCCTCTCTCCCTGCATATTAGTTGCATCCCTACCATGCTTCGGGTGAAATGATTAAAAAAGAAAAAAAAGACATGTTTTATATAGCTTTTTTAACAGCATTTCGGTCGATCCATTCGGCGACCTTCTTCAAAAGTACAAGACAGATCTTATTGTTTTATTTTTTGTTGTGCTGAGGTTTTGGGGGGTTTTCTTTTTTCAGAAAATAGTAACGGATGGAAAAGAAATTGTATATTTCCTACAATTCTGATTTTTTTTTTTTTTTTTTACCATTTTCAGAAAGAAATGACATTTCTGTTTCTTTATAGATAACCTCGTTGAACAATACCGAAACATAGTAAAAACAAAAAAAGGTACATAAATCATGTACTCAATAGTCTCGTCTCTTCTTGAAAATGTAAAAATATATTTATGAATACGTATGCAAATCTAGCGACATTAGCCAGAAAGTTACTCTTACTGAAAGGTTGTTTTTTTTGACACAGAACTTTAAATGTTTTAACATGATTGTCAGTTAAGTTTTTTTTATAGTAGGCCTAATATTCAAGTTCTATAAAGTCAGTTGTTACACACGAGATGGAATGAATTTTGTAAGTTGTCACTGACATTAAAACCGTACTCACTGTTAAATAAAACCTCCAGAAATTAATTCATCCTTGTAATAAATTTGCAATTTTACAACCTGGCTAGGATAAACATCAATCTCATAGGCGAAAGATTTTTCATTAGACATTCGCACAACTTTCAGAAATAGAGAAAAAGATTAAGCAGAAAAAGACAAGGAGTAATGCAAATCAGTATTGTTGATTTGTCATGAAGTGAATTGTACGAGTTTCTATGTCAACTAACAAAGAGCTCATTCTTTTTTAATAATAACAATATATCAAGATCGTATCATAGGTTAGAAACGCAGGGAATAGATTGAAGAAAACAAAGACCAGCCTAGTGTGGGCTGACAAGAGTTCACAAGACCGTACCTGTGCTGATGAGATTTTTTTCTTTTTCAGTGAGGTCATGGACACCTATAAAACAACGTCACGTGATCTTATATATCCATCAGTCATATGTGCTTTTACGTGACGACAGCGTTACTCAGCAAACCTACCTCCTAGATTTACAAGAGTAAAATCAATTCTGACGACTCTTTTTTTTTAAGAATCACAGGTGGAAAGAACAGCATGTTTGTACACGACATGAAGTCACATTGAAAGTCTTTCAAACAGAAAGAAAAGAAAATATCAATGGCATGAGACGTCTTTGAATTAACACACAAGGAATATCTGTTGTATTATTTACTTAAACCGATCAAGAGTAGATAATACATGGCCCATCTGATAGACATATTCATACCTTGAGTACCTAGAAATCTTGGATTGATATTTTTGCTTTTAACGGGTTAAACATCGCTGGGCTTAGTCACTATTTGATACTGGCCAACTACTTAAATAATAGGGTAGGCTTTTCGAGCTTTTGGTGTGAACCAGTCTAAAAGAAGGAAAACTCTGAATTCTAAACCTAGGAGAAGTCAACGGGAAAACAGACCATTATCTTTGCCAGGAAGAGATGGCAATTCACAGGTTGTAAAATATGAATTTATAGAGATCCATAATCGTCTAAGAAAACAAAACAATCGTAAGAAAACAAAATAAAAATCAAGAAATTATTACAATTGAGTAAAACAATAATTACCATTAAAATTCAGTCAAAAATTATCCTTTATATGATCTGTACAACCAGCGTGTTGTCAACGTCAATAATTAAAATATAAAAATTATGATTGTATTTCGACCTATGCAACCGGAAGTTACATAATAAAAAAATTAATGAAACAAATATATTGTACAAATATATAATTTGAATTTAATCCATATAATTTTAGTGAAACAAAGTACTAATATTAAACGTGATCAAATTAATATAATGAATATGCATAATAGTCTTTAAATAATGATAATCGGTATATGAAAGTTACTCTAAAGTCAAAACTAATAGGAATTTCCAGGTAGCTAATTTCAGCCGACTATCGCGAATTTTAAACCTAAATGTGGCATATAAGACGCAGGGAAATTTTAAGAGATATTTCTAGTAAAAAAAAACTTCGTCTTATATGCCGTCAAATACGATAATTTAAATTCCAATAACAGCATAGGTAAAGTAATTTTTTAAATACAATTTAAGTCGGTATACTGATTGGCAAACAATAAGTTGCTCTTGTTTCACAGAATAGTGTAAATGAAATTTTTACTTATCAAAGTTTAAATCAATGTAAAGAGGAACCTTGAACATTTATAAATGTCTGCCGAGTTATGCCTTTACAATAAATTTTGAATATAGCTTCTGCATCTTCTTGGCAACAGAATGTTTTTTGGCTTAAAGAATTGCTAAGATACTTGAAAAATTGGTTGAAATGGGCGAGAGATCAGGATAATATGGTGGTGAGCCTCTGTAGTGTCATCCTGTCCAACATTTAGTCAAGCATTGTCATGAAGCAGAACTGGACCTCGTCGATTAACTAGCACCAGTCACATTTTGATTGACTAAATGTGCATTTCATCCAGCTGCTGTCAATAAACTTCGAGGGTGACGTTCTGGATAGATTTCAGAAAGCCGTAATGGATACCGCCAATGGCAGACCCACCAGACAGTCACCATCAATCTATTGGTGAGTGCAATTTCAATTTTGTCAAGTGTTTGGGCGCTTCGTCATTATCATTCCATTGAGCCGATCGTTTACAACTGTCATAAAATATCCATTTCTCATTACAAGTCACTATTCGATCAAGACATGGATCATTCGAATTTCACTTCAAAACGTCGAACTGTTTAACTTTCATTGAGTTCTTGAGGAACCCGTTCATTGCGTTTCTTTACCTTGCATCTTTTCTTGTGATGATCTGATCCGATATTGTTGAAGTGCTGAAAACTATTATCTGAAACATTTCTCTCACACTTTAACGTGGGTTTTGTTCGACTAGTGTTTTCCTTCACACTGTTAATATTGTCAACCGTTTGAAAAGCATTTTGATCAAGATTCGAGCATTCAATTAAATTCTGAAAGGGATTGATATAAAAATTAACAAAGGGCTCACTTTAATCATTATGAAAAAGTGATATATTTTTGTGCAACAATTATAATAATATATTTGAACGCGAAAAGTTTATTCGAAATCGGACATTATTTTCCGAACAACCTAATAATTTAAATTTGTTTTTCGATTTGATTAAAAGAAACGAAGAAAAACTAAACTATTTAAACTATGATTAACAACATGAACAATGGCACGTCTATGAACAAATAAGATTGGTTAATATTATTAATAATATTATTAGACCTTCACAAATAAGTGTTCGTGACAACACTGATATATTCATATACGAGTATATCGATATTCATTTTCAACTAATCTGTCCTTCAGCTTGCGCACCAATCATCTTAGCCAATTGTCTATACTGGCCGCTGGCTAGGTTCTCAGATGCATGTTTGCCGTTTTCTCTAAGTTGGACTTGACCCTAATATCAAATCTTGATACAGTGTCAACCTTTATAACATAGGTTGAACCTTCTAGAGTTTCTCAAAATTGACATTGTCCGCTATATGTCATCAATATTTGACCAGGAGCACTTCAGATCCACGTTGAGGCGATTAGATCTGAATTTGCATATTATAATAATAAATTAGTAAGGGGAGGTACGGTAGCGCTATGGACTGCGGCTCGGATTGAGGAATCAGTGAGCCGAGTTCAATTTCCAGTTAGAGTTCATTACACTTACTTATGCGCTAACACCCTTAGGAAAGATATGAATCTAACTCTTCTCCTCCGCCCAGCTATGCGCTGGACAAACTAAATTCTATAGCCTTGGATTGAAACCGGTCTAGGGGAAGGATAACTCTGAATGCAAAACTGTATGTAAATCTCTGAATACAAAACTATGTAGCTCTGGACAGGAACTGTTTTCGTAGATTCAAGGTTCCATCCCTGGCAATCCCTGTGTTATTTAATATGACCTTTGATTACCCAGATCAGTACATGATCAATTATATTGTTATACATCTTTGATATATATATATATATATATATATATATATATATATATATATATATATATATATATATATATATACTAGCAGCATATTGGCGTTGCCTGTGCTTGATTCAAAAATCGTACGACTCATACAGCAATTGCTATCACTTGACTTAAAATACTTTTGCCCTTCCTTGCCTTTAAAGAAGTGCCCTTTGCCGTGCTGATGTTGCTACATGCCTTACTTCTTGCCTATCTCACACTGCGAATTTTTTCTAATCTCTATACTAAACATTAAATCTGTTACGAAAAAAGAACTAAACAAAATGAACACAAAACGATCAGCTTTAAAAAAAGGGCTTGTAACTGGAAAAACCAAATGAAAAAAGAATGTTAACAACAAATACTTTTTCACATCCAACCCAGTTCTGCGGAATCAGAATCAACGTTGAGTTTAAGCAAGCGAATGAGCCAATTGGAGTAAAGTGCCATGCAGATTTAAATTTTTCCCTCTTGTGACGAATGCAGCTACCGATTTTTTTTGTATGCTAGCATGCTAGTTAACATTTGTGTCAGTCAGCTGTTGGCTCTAACGCTGGCCAATAGAATCTTCCTGCCTATTCGTGGCAGCCAGCTATAGGCTCTCACTCTGGTCAGTAGAAAATGGCCGCAAACTACATGAAAACTGCCGTAGAAGCCTGAAAAAATCGATTATTTCCACTATCGATGGGAGTTGGGAAATGCAAAGTCGGTCATATATATATATATATATATATATATATATATATATATATATATATATATATATATATATTCAATAGCCTAATAAATTCACAATATATAAATTATGTATATATATATATTCAATAGCCTAATGAATTAAAAATTAAAACGATAAATTGCATTGTAATACAACTTTGATAATATATATATATATATATATATATATATATATATATATATATATATATATATATATATATTCAATAGGCTAATGAATTAACAAACGCATTTATTTTATATGGAACAAATATTTATTCTTCAACAATCTTCTCACTTTCAAGGTTGTCTGTGTCACGCCATGTTTTTTTTTTTCGTCTGAGTCCATCCTTCACATCTACAAATCTACCATTTGTCCATGCGTGGAATACTGTTGCCATATATGGTCTTGTTCCCCCGCTGTTCATCTCGACGTTCTCAACAAAATCCAAAGACAGATAACGTTACTTGCACATCCCTTAACCCTATGGTATTGTAATATTAAAGGTAAATAAGGAGTCATATAGATCATAAAGTACGGTTTTATACACCTGGTAATTAAAAACAGCTGTTAAATGACGGCAAATGTCATCGGAAACACAATGACTATGTTACACTTTTGACAACGACCTGTTTACAAAATACCAACCAAGAACTTTTCAGTACCCACTATATATATGTATGTGTGTGTGATGTGTGTCAAAACTGAGACATAACTAAAAATGAATATCTGTTTAAATACAATATGAATAATGACAAAATGAAAAAGATAACATTTATGATTATAAAAAATTCAGAAATTAAAAGCAAACGGATAAATTCAAAACCTTCTATTATTCAAAATACAAGAATTTCTTTGCAAATCGCTAACATTTTTTGTCGAGATTTACAAACTCCACTCTCCTTAATGTGTTTATATTTACAGTGTTAGTACTGTGCATTATATTTTACCAGAATTAAATATATATAAAACGAAAGATATGCAAAAACAAAAACAATACTGAATTTTTATTAAATAAGTATTTGTTATTTTAATTATTAAATGCTTTTTAATAGTCTTTAAAATAGTGGGAGTATTTTGTATGTTAAATAGTAAAACTTTTAATTTTTCCCAAAAAGTTTAATGAAATTGTATTGTACTAAGCTGCCCACCCTAGTAGAACTAACTGTACATTGTACCCACTTACCTGTTTGTACTTCTCCCCAAAATTTGGTTTCGATCGATCAGTGTATGGCTATTTTAGAAGGTGTGACGGACTGACTAACGTAAGTCACGGAATTTTACATAGATATATAATATAGGGTGCGATGGGTAAATTGTTGCGATTTTATATTTTTAATTTCGCGCAGGCGCATTGTTTGCTTTTGATTTTGTTGAGTGCGCAGTATATTAGGATCAGTTGTGCACCCTCTGTGAGAAAAAGAGCACTATGAAATTCGCCAGAAATTCGAAAACGGCATGCTGTACTGCTTGGCATTCGCACCAAAATTACCAATACGAACATTTCAGGATGTTTGGGTGTCAATCTGAGGACAGTGCAGAGGAGTCAGAAAGAATTGGAAAAGTCTAATGGTGATTACGAAGGTATGACAGCTTGGAAAACTCACTCTTATCATTCTGATAAATAAAGAGCTCCCAAATTTGTTGGTGACGGCCTCAGACTCAACAAGGAGGCCTACATTAAGTGTCTTGAGGGCGTAGTGCTACCCTAAGTTAAGAGGATGGCTGCTAGAAGACTCTATGTCTGGCAACAAGAGTCTGCACCATGTCAAACAAGCAGTAGAACCCAATAATGGCTGTCAGGCAATTTCTGCGACTAAATCACCCCTTACATCTGGTCACCTATCTCCTCAGACTGCAACCGCCTTGATTATTATGTGTGGGGCGCAGTTGAGCGAGACACCAACAAAATTTCTTGTAACACCAAAGATGAACAGAAGGCAGAAGATTATGGCAGCATTCACCAACTAAAACAAGGAATTGCAGGGAATTTCAAACTAGTCTGGAGGCTGTGGTTGAAACTAATAGCGATTCTATTGAATAAATTCACTCTTTAGTCTTTCAAGATATTTTGTGTAATTTTGGTAAATAGATCTGTTAAAATGTCAGTGTTATTTTTTGCATAATTTAGACGACAATTTATCTATCGCATCCTGTAAATTAATTTTTCAAATTAAAATAATATAGATAATAATTACATTATGAAAACAACAACAATTACTCACTTTCTTCTATGAGGCATTAAATTACACCACTTAACATCCACCATAATTTACCCCAGGTGTCGGTTAGCGTTATGAGGCTTCTTAATTTAGAAATTCTGAAAAACTAACATTTTTATTTTACTTTAAAAATGCATGTTGGAAAATAAAATCCTTATATTTGCCTTGATAAAGTCCATCATAGGATGAAACACGTCGGCTAAGAAATCTTTTCCTTTTGAACTTCATTTATATATATATATATATATATATATATATTTATTAAAGACATTTTTTTTTATGTTTAACGTTCTTTTTTATAGATACAAGTATTTAAGTAAATGCTCTGTTTATAATAAATTCGACCTTGTCTACCGAACGCTCCTTTGTGGCTGGTCGGTAAGGCACGTCAGTGTAAATGACGGTTCTGTATAGGATGCAGGTTCGAATACTGTCAAAGGACGAATATTTTCTATGAAAATTTCTCGGACATTCAGGCCGGTAAATGTTACTTAATACTGTTTATTATAAACAGAGCATTTACTTAAATACTTGTATCTATAAAAAGAACGTTAAACATAAAAAAAAAATGTCTTTAATAAATAAATTGTCGGACTTTGTCCATTTCTTATATATATATATATATATATATATATATATATATATACGAGGTGAATATCGGCAGAAATAATTCTTTCAAACATATTTGGTTAAATCATATCGAATATGTTCTGTCTATTAAATTTTCAAATCTCCGAATTAGTTCATGTTTTATTTTTATTCTATTTTATTTTTCCCGAGCACTTTCGAATGTTGCTTCATTCCATTTCAAGAATTGTGTTTTGTTTATGTAACAAATTCTGGTTAATTCCGGCATTCTCAGGGTTTCTCGGACCAATTTCCAATCACTCAAGGTGATATCATTTAAACAAATTTATATATATATATATATATATATATATATATATACAAGTAAAAAATGTCAGGCTATACCTGTGCTGTTTTTTAAATAAGGAAAGACTTGCATAGAGCCAATACAACTTTTTGAAGTTCCAATACATTTGATCAAAAATGGTCGACATCATTGTATACAAAGTCACATGTATCAGAGTCAGAGTTTTCTTTCTCCTATATAGATGACTTAAGGCCAACTCTTTGTCTCTCAAAGTGCTCCTGGATACAAACACAGTTATGTTTATGTCCCTTCACATATATTGGTTTGGATTGGTTTGGTTTGTTTTACGGCATTTCAACCTCAAAGGGTTATTTAATGCCAACAAATTTTTTATTGTTGGTAATATTTTTTTCCAAAATTCTATTTTTGGTAATATTTTTTTCCAAAATTCTATTTTTGGTAATATTTTTTTCCAAAAATCTATTTTTGGTAATATTTTTCCCTT
>CAHIKZ030000224.1:3870000-4065000 GCA_903632075.3 Acanthosepion pharaonis
TAGTTCCATTCGAAGGAATGTCGACAGACAGAATATTAACGTTTATTTGTTTGGATGCGTAGTATTATCTGACTTACTCGTAACACGTCCCCACTCTCTTTCCAGTTATTTCTTCTCTCTGTGCCCCACCACTATCACTAACGTACTTTCTTTTCTTTTTTTTTTTTCTTTTTTTTTGTTATCTTCTTTCCCACACAGGTAGCTTGTGAACAATCTGAGATTTACTTCATGGGACGGGAGCCAAAAAGTCACTGATAAATTTTATACGGGAAAGATTAATAGTGTGAACACAGTACGTCTTATTTGCGCCTCTTGAAATTAGTTTTTAATGCTATCATTAACATTAAAATACATATATCAGGTAGCGTTCTGTAGTAATGAATGGCTATTATTACGCTATGACTTTCAACCATGAACATCATAAACAAAGATTAACTTATTAACCATTCAATTATATTTGATAATTACCATATTTTTCTCTCCTTTTTTCTCCTTTTTTATAAATTACAGATAGACTGGTTATGTAAAGAATAGTTCTGATTTTTTTTCTAATCTAGACACTCCTGCACCTTAGCAAGCGTGTAATAACAAGAATAGTATTTTAAATCCAGTCAGTCAAATTTCGTGGCCTTAAATCCAATGTCCTATCTGTCACATGTTAAGAGTAATGGTGATAGCAACGAAGTGCTATTCAATGTCATCCATATAATTTTCGTCAATATGCTAATGCAGTTTATGTATCTCGCTAACACTAATACGCTTACTGGGCATTTCTTCCCGACCCCCGCCTTTCTTCTCCCTGGAAATATTACCAGCAATACATTTCTGAGTGCCTACAACTACAGATAAAATATACTGTTGGTAATTCTACCATAAAAATGTATTGTTGGTCCTTTTGCTATAAAAATATATTGTTGGTAATTTCACTTTAAATATGTATTTTTATACTTTCATAGTGTTTTGTTTTTGTTTGAGAGTCCACTATTTGCCCATAACTGTGACCCTCACATGTGCTAACACCCACCCACACCCCGTCAGCTACGGGTTAGGAAAGTTTTGGCTCTTTAGCCTCGGGTGGCGGCCAGTCAAAAAATTTTAAAAAGTCTACACAAATATAATAATTGTACAGAAATCACGACATTCTTTATCCGAGAAAGTCATGACAATTCATCTATAATAAAAAAAAAAAAAAAAAAAAGGAATCCATGGAGAGCAATGATCACCTACGTCCGAAAAGGATGGTACGGTTAAATTATTGCTTATGTAGTGATATGTAAATAATTGCCTAATTAGCATAGCTAAAGTATAGGGACTATATAAATGCCTAAGCATTAAGCGGGGGGGATAGAATAACGTCTAGCGCTGGACTAAGAAAAGACAAAGGAAATCACACTTCGTAACAATTTAATTCTTATCCCTAAACCCACTATTTGCTATGATTATTTAGTTATAGCGTGTCTTCCCACTATTAGTAGGACTTGTATCCGTAAATCATTATTATCTCTCAAAAATCATTAGAATCTTTTTTTTTTTTTTTTTTTGGTTGTGGGGGAGGGGGTAAATAACCTGAAAAGGGTTGATAAACCGTAAAAAGACAAATTAATCAATCCAACTTTTTTAATAGGCTCAATGTATTCTACTAAATGGTCAGTCCGAGAGAACAAATCTAGATTCCAATAACGATGGGCATTTATGTCACAATATTTCTCTGTTATCTCACAAGAAAGGTGAACAAATGTACAGTCTATATATTTGTCTAATTTTCTTCCAAATTTACTGTGTTCAGTTCGGGTGGCGGCACCCATGATCCGACATTATCCTCTCTTTGCTTAATAGATTTGGTCTTGTAGCTTGTGTTAAGTGATCCGATTGAATCTCAAATCCCAGAGGGTTTTATCCTTCACTCTGTCTTGTGCCTATATAAATAGCGTTTATGGTCACGCCTTAGTCGTTTGCGCAGTTCCGAATGGTTTACCTTTCCTACCCAATGATTTGTTTAATATTTTCTGGAATAATTTGCTGAATTCACTTATGTAGTTGTTTCATTTCTCTCTGCACACAATCCGTATTTGCTATTTTTTCTGTGTTTTGACCATCTTAGCTTTTATATAACGTGCATGCGTGTGGCTTTATTTGATAGAAAAGTACATTCTTTAGGCGTAAAAAAACCCGAAAAGATGCGTAAAAGATAATGTAGCATAAATTGCACATATGAACGCATCATCTGAAATTCCTAAATGTCATTTTTCAAAAATTGTTTGAACGATAATTCTCATTTTTATTGAATGTGAATGATTTATGGTATGATATTCGTCCACATACACACTCACAACAACATACACACATACACGATAACTTTCATAACATGCACAAATGTGTACATTTATGCTGACATGTATTTGAAAGATTCTCTTCCTGCAAAGAATTCTGTACTGTCTACCAACCAGTTGTCTACACTCATCAGTTAAAGCTAATATATCATTTCGGGGCCTTTTCCAGAACGACTTTACTGTACGAACGTCTCCAGCAGAGCCAGTACGTTTCAAATAGTGGTTAATTCATGCAACAAAAGTTAGGTGAGAACAAGCAGAAAGGAAAAACCAGGAACGAACAAGATGATAGAAGATAAAGAAATAAATAAAGTTCCAAATTTTAAATAAGGGCAGTCCTGTCGGATTCAAGAGGAAAAATTTGTAAGCAAAATATCATTATATGCTTATTTCCATCACCCGTATGTCAGTATTTTAATTGTGTTGTGCATTGTGCATGTGTTTTATATGTATTAATACTGGACTCTTGGTAGCAAAGGAAGAGATTATACTTGCTGGTTTAAATTTTTAAATTTATTTGTTCCTTTTTTACTATATTTTAAAGTATTCAATTAAACTGGCCAACACAAAAAGAAGCATATCAAATGCTAACAACTTTCCCCGATATATCCTTGCCCCAGAAATGTATTAAATCTTTTTATTTACTAAATATTTCCTATCTAATTAGCTTGTGCTCTTTAATTAACTTTAACGGATAATGAAAACTTTAAATGTACGCGTATTGCATCCTCAGAATGTAGGCGATCGCAACTCTCCACGAGTTCCTTTTCTACATTATCAGTAAATTGCCATGACTTCTTGAGAAAGAGATGAGAGTAGTTCCCCGTTTTTTCCCGTGTCGAACCTGGTCACTACTTAAATGGGAGACCACTTAGGAACACCGGCTACTATAAGCAACCTCCTACAACGCGAAATATGTTTCGTCTTTAAATAATTTGCCTAGGGTTTGATAAGCCGTAAAATACAACTCAATCATTCCTGTTGCTTTTTCCACATTTCGAATTACTTCTTTTAGATTAGTTGCCACCCAAGCCAGGCTATAATACTATTTAATCTGTAGCTAGGAGAGGCGAAAAATAGACTGATCCATGCCTTCCCAAAAGTCATTTGTGCAAACCTGAACGCAATAGACTAGATCAAAATTTGAACTTGGGCCGCCTGCTTCACTTTCCTAACCAAGGTCCGTTACACTACTCACAAAACACAACCAATGAAACAAAAAATAATTTATAATTTCGACAGAGTTTTCCGTAACTTTATTGACCACTTCTGTTCAAATATCTCAAACGATTATTTTTAATATCTGGTTAGTTAATGTAGCTTCCCTGTGCTTTTCCTTTATTTTCAAAGAGTATTGCAATTTGGTACAACGAATTTACAGATTTAACAGCAGTACGAGATTAGTAGATAGGTATTATCATTTTACAGTTGAAATTGCTAGATGTAACCATCTAGATGTAACTATGCTAAATGAGTAAAAAAAAGATGTTACATATTTCGAAGCAGATAGTTGACCATCATTCTTGTAGAGAGAGTTTTGCTCGGTGCATTTGTCAAAGAATCTAACACAAATTCATATTTAGAATTATTGAATAAACAAACATTTATTCTGTATGTAAATACTGTAGACTCGTCTGTTGGTGTATGTGGCCGCTGTTTCACCAGGCGAGATGTTGCTGGATTTTGTCAGAAGAAACTGCTAGCCTGGTTTTGAATGTCCTTCATTTAGACTGCTTGCCAACCACAGCTGGAGAGACTAGTTTACCCTATTATTAACCCGCTATCTGCGGGGGAAGGTAAATTGAGTCATACTTTTCCCAAGAGTATTTTGTAGAAAAGCAAATGCATCGGCATCGGCTGGACTTAGATTTCGGCACAGCAATCCCACTTTCCACGCCGTTAACCGTTACGCTATAATCATATTCGCTAATATCTGTACATATTCTTAGTAATTGTCGTATTTTTCCAGTGTAGTTTAACCAGTCTTGCGCTGTAATAGAATCTACGCGTGCCTTCAACCCCCCCCCAATATTTAAAGATTTTCTCTTCATTCTTATTCTTTATTTATTATGAAGCAAATGGGTAGTACAACGGTTATCGGTTCGACAACTGGAATTATCGGCTCGGGTTCAAATTTGTTGCGTTCACTTTTAGAAAGGCTTAAATCTATGTCTATGGATTAAACGGCGGGATATACTAAGCACTTTAAGCCTTGAGTGGCGGCCACTCTAAGTGAATGACTATTTTCGAGTTCAAAACTGCGGCGAAAACAGAGGGAAACCATTTCCTTATCTTTCCTTATATAGTATGGTAATTCACAGATAATAAAAAAGGAAGCAGTGGAGAGTTATGATCGCCCACACATAGATGATATATAGCAAAAAATAATTTAAAAATAAATTAAACAAAGCAATTAATTATATTTATCTTGTCAGCATAATTTAAAAGATTTAATGAGATTGTTGGGGGTACCAAAATATACGATTGCGGCCTTAGTAGTATCTGATGTAGATACAGGTAGAAACATTATAAAAACGTGAAGGCATCTAGAGAGAAATCGAAAAAACGTGAATGAATGTTTTATTTCCTAGAATGAGAACATACAAACAATGTATGGAAATATGTCATATGCCTTCTCTCTGACACTGAAATGTAAAACTAGTATGTAGATATTACAAAAGTCGGTTTTTACTCACAAATCACGTTAAGTTGCAGTAGGCCTTGTTTATACACGCTTGTCAAAAAAGCACCTTCTACCCACAAAAGTGTCTTCTGTACAAACTGGTCTTCACTGACTGGTCGTTACGAATTGAGGAAGACGCAGGAAAATTACCCCCTACACACACAAGCAAAAATAAATTAATTAAAATTCATCAACCAACATTTTAACATTTCATCGGTGTAATCATTTATGTATATGTAGCGTATAAAAAGTCACGATAACGATTGATTCATTTTTATGGTTTATCAACACTTTATTGGTTATTTAAAGCCGAAACTTCTTTTGGATTGTAAAATAAATTCATTGCATTAACATTTTTTAGAATAACAATGATTTCTTTTTCGGATATACGTCCTACAGCTTAACCCACTACTATAAAGTAGAAAAGACAGTTCGAAATCGCTATATAGTAGATATTTAGGACACTTCGACGTGGTATAAATAGCTGTAAAGTAGACAGGGCATATCGACGTAGTGTAAATCGCTCTATAGTAGACAGGGCACTTCGATTTGTTGTAAATCGCTATATAGTGAACTCTTAGGGACACTTTGACGAGGTGTCATTCGCTGGATGTTTAGGAGCACCTTGACGTGATATAACCCGCTATATAGTGAAGTTTTAGGTCACTTTGATGTGGTGTAAATCGCTTTATAGTAGATTCTTATGGTGACATAGAAATATATATTATACACAAAAAAATACATGAATGTGGAAATAGACTGTGGCTTATATATCTGGATTCATTGTAAACGTAAAATAAGAAATGTTTTAATATTGGCTTTATTAAAATTGATCCCACAATATTGTTATTGGATCCAGGTGCTGTATGGACGATGCAGTAGTAAAGATTATCAAAGTGAATTTGAAACGTTAAACTTTTCCGTTCTTGTCTTAAGCGACTAGTTTAGCATCTATACATGAACATAATCTTTACCAGTTACCTAAAACTTTATCAGCAATCAAATTTTTCGTTGCAAAGAGATTATCAAATTTCATTTTCTTTTCATTCACAAATTTTCGCTTGTATGCCACGAATGAAATAAAAACAAACCAAGCGTTGGTCGGAATAAGAGAATTTGAAAAAAAAATGTCGATGCATGAATTTTCAGTGACGTAATTAATAACGTTGAAAATCAAATTTAAAGATGTCTTCTTGGTTTGTTCCTATAATGGGATATTTGAAAGGTTACCATAAGAAAAATAAATCTCTCTCTTGGCATTTTTCGTTTTTTATATTAAATTAAAATACTTTTTAGCCATTCTTAATAATAATGATTATAAACACACACATATAGGAATTTATTCTTAATTTATACCTTGGCCTTTTTAATATTGTAAATCAAAAATTTTACATGAACACACACAAAGACGATATATATATATATATATATATATATATATATATATATATATATATATATATATATATATATATATATATATATATATATATATATATATATATATATATATATATATATATATATATATATTTGAAATTTTATTGTTTAATGAATTCGCACGTGTCTGTTTTAAGGTTAATTTTTTAGTTTTGATCAAAATAATGTAATATCTACATGTGTTTACATTGTTAGTATAGACATCTATATCGGATTATATATCTATTTTAATTTCTTGGAAATTGATAAAAACTTTACAGATTCGTTTAACTTGCAAATAAGATCATCAAACTTTGAACGTAAAAAACAATGGCAGGAAAGTAGAAAGTAGAAAGTTTAACAATTTTCTGCAAAAAAATCTTTGCTGTATTTCCGAAAGAGAAAATATTGGCTTCTACCAGAAGCCTTTCAGGTGTAAAACAAAACTTCTTTTTTTTTACTCAGACTTCGAGGTTGATTGGTTTGGAGTTTCACAATAAGCTTTGAAAAGAAAAAAAAATTGAAAACTTTATATTACAATCATTTCATGAAAGAACATATAACTTATTAGAGTGTGGAGGAAGAATTTTCTTTAGAATTGGAAAAATGCATCGACGGAGTTCAAAAATCATGAATCTAATTTTCGACATCACAGGAACAAAAAGAAGAAGAAATAAAAGATAAATAATTGTAAGGATTCTTGCCGGGAGCCTCAAAACGAAATTGAATGCATTTGCAAACCAAAACTGCACATTTCGTAAATTGATGTCTCCAAGAACAAATATGATTGGAACTGTTGAAATCGAGTGCGCATAAAAAGTGATTGTGAGTTGTTCGTCTTTGCCTTATTCGATCCATATTTCATGTGTGATTTCCAATTCGCTTGTTTAGGAGATTTTGCTAACATAGTTAAGAAGTGGGCCGCATAACAATCGCTGGCAAGTACAACGAAATAGTTATGAAAAAAAAAATCAATCGATGATATCTCCATAATTTTTATAATAGAAACATCAACTGTAGACATTACATTGCCATAATTCTGTCGGACAAGCACTCGAGGCGAGCAACGCTTTTAAGACTTAGGAGTACCTTTTTTATTACATTATCTTACATTATCCAGAAACAATACTTAGGATGAGAGAGCAGTGATATGAATTTTTACTCGAATAAAAATAGTGTGATTGGAAACATTGTTTCACCCTTGGGCATTGAAGGGAAGAAATATGTGAATGTTCATCTGATACTTGATGGCTGAAAGCAATTGATTTTCTTGTTCACACTGATGGTCGTCCTACAAGGAAATTGTTCCTACCCACTAAAAAGTAATGTTCGAAAACTTATAAATACAAACTAGAAAGGTAAATATCAAAAATGAAAGAAGGGTCATGCCAGAAGCAGTGCCACAACCTTTGTCGATTGATTGCCAAAATGTATTTTTTCATTATTATTATTATTATTATTATTATTATTATTATTATTATTTCTTTTGAGTTCTTGTTTATAGTCATTTCTTTCCGGGCCCCAACTAGAGACCTAAGGTCAGATATGACGTCATGGCATTTTCCACTGAACACTTTTGAAAAACAAGCCACACATATATAACATAGATAAAGCACTTTTTAATGTGTGGGCTGTAGTTTTGAGAACATTTTTTTCTATTTATTTAAGGCATGGGATACCAGGAATCCTTTCAATGAGTCTATTGGAGTCTTCTCCAATCAATCCGAGGGCTCCAACTACAACTGGAATTGTTGATGTCCCCATGTGCCACATTTTTTGAGCTTTCGATTTTAAAGTCCTTGTATTTTCATAGTTTTTTGAAGATCTTCAAAGATACATTACAGTCTGCAGAGACTGCCATGACAATAAGAAGGCACATTTTGTCCTTGCGGTCTCTAATCATGGTATCTGAGCGAATAGCTTTGATTGTTCTCTACGTGTGTGTGTGTGTGTAGTGTAAAGTCCCATAAAATTGTAACAGGTCCTATCTCCGTAACCGGGTCTGGCTGGTGTTCATACCAATTTCATGCACTTTCCTTTCCGTAAAAGTTGCAGATTTTCCAGTGTAGATATTGACCCACTCTGTCATGCCGAGTTTTATATTTAGTGGGTGCCAATACTGTGCAACCTGATACAAGATGGTTTTTATTGTTTCTGAGTATTTATCACAGAATCTGCATTTGGGGCTAACACAATTCAAACAATTTTACATCGAAAACTACAATAAAGGTAAAAAGTTGAATTACCAAATAAGAAAACTTCTACCATGAGAACCAAAGATTCTCAACCACCGAGCCGCAGTACACTAGTGTGCCGCGTAGTTTTCTTAAGTGTGCCGCGAAATATTGTCACGATATACCTATATATTTACCTGATGTAGGTAATCATTTATCATCTTTCAATTGCGTCTCAGTCTTCGGGCAGAGGGCGATTCAGTTGTAATTTTGTCCGTGGACTTAGACGAAGCCGAGGAAAATAAATACTGCCAGTTCCCGGTTCCACGGGACCTGGCTGCACCTCCAAACATTGCACGAGAGAGTGGGCAATTTTTGTCCTTGGCCCAGGTGTACTCGCTCAAGTCCCTCACGTTAAACCCGACCTTATGTCGTGTGTGGAATTAGTAAATGATTAAGTATTAAACTTTTTCAAATAATTCATCTCACTATTCTTCGATTATACTTTGATTTAATATTCAAATTTTAAAAACTTTTATTTTATTTTTAAGGACTCAAAATAAAACATTCGACGGCAGCCATTTATATATTTTGAATTTCAATACAAAAAGAATATCCACATTAGCTTTTATTGTAATTTTCTATTTTTTATTTATGTGAATTAGACTTCTCAACCCTAAATAGAATAAAAATAAGAAGCGAGAAAGACTACGCTCAACTGAAGAGGAAATGAGGGTCTGCTTATTGAACATTCAACCAAACAATGAAGAAATCACGAAAAAATACACGATACAGGTTTCACACTAAATAAGCCACACAAATAGTCGAATAGAAACACTGGAATAAAGTAAGTTCATATTTATGTGTGTATTTTTTTTAAATCTATGGTTTTATTTCATAATATTTAAATATATGACCTTTAAAATGTTATCTAAGTATGTCGTTTTACTTTCATTTGCTTCTAGGTGTACTGTTGCTTAAAAAGTTGAGAAACACTGGTTTAGGACAATAATATTAAGGGACAATATCGAAATCAAGAGAAGTAACGAAGTAAGGTGCAAATTGGAGTTGTCAAAGTAAAGCAAGTATAAAAATGTATCGATGTTGGAAGTGTTTAAACAAACGACGGAGAATGTGTCAGCGAAATCCGAAGGCGCATTGCAATAGAAAAAATATCAAAATAATATAATATCTACATGTGTTTAAATTGTTAGTGTAGACATCTATATCGGATTATATATCTATTTTAATTTCTTGGAAATCGATAAAAAACTTTAAAGATTCGTTTAACTTGTAAATAAGATCATCAAACTTTGAACGTAAAAAACAATGGCGGGAGACTAGAAAGTAGAAAGTCTAAATCTTCAGCAGAAAAATCTTTGCTGTTTTCCAAAAGTGAAAATTTTTGTTAGCAATAAAGAAAAAGTGTTCTGAAACGCTATGCAATATCAATCATCCTATATGGCAGATAACGTACCCAGATGAAGAGAAGACTAAGTATACAATAGACTGAACATAAGAAGAAAGAGGGATTTTTAAAGAAAAGGTCAACTAAAGGGAGATTGATAATTAAAATCAGAAGGAAACCGTTGAATTATCTATGACACATTATGAGGAAAGAGAGCTTGGAGTATTTAATATTCACGGGTCATAATGAGTTTTTGTGATCGGATAACAGAGCAGGAGTCAGAAAAGATGGTATAGAGTTAGACATCGCTTAGAGGTGCAAGAGACATGACGTTGCTGAGGGCCATGGGACACGTCACATAAAAGAATAAAGAAACTGGAATTAATATTGGATGAGCAATCAAATGTAAAGTAACCCCCTCATGGTACGCCATATGCAACACATTTTGCACCCATGTCTACCATTCATCCAGAATTTGAATATTGCTACCACATATGGTCTGCTGCTCATGCTATATAGAAATTTTGATAAAATCCAAAGAAGAATCTGCAATTTTATTGGTGCTGACCTGGCATATCGACTTCATGCACTTTTCCACCGCCGTAACATAGCTTCACTGTGCCTTTTCTATAAATACTTTCATGATAATTGTTCTGATTAACTTTTGTATCTAGACTTTGTGAATTTAAGCGTAGTACTAGATTGGCGGTTTGGTCTCATCATAAGTAACCTTAAGTTCTATGCTAAAAATTTCTCGTCTCTTCGGGCTTCTTGCTTTCCAGGCAAGTTTCATCTTTTATTTTTCTCGTACCTTAATGTTTTTCTTTTTCTTATATTCTTTCACACACAGTAACCTCCTGCACCTTAGTGGCTTTGTTGCCTTGCTTGTGGTGAAAGGATTAAAATTGATAACCACGTTACCGTTGAGATATATATATATATATATATATATATATATATATATATATATATATATATATATATATAAACGTAAAACAAGAGAGTAAAGTTTCATACTTACAGTGGGAGTCTTTCCAATAAGCGAAAAGTGATGGTTACGTTCAAGCCGTAACATAAAATAATTGATATTCAAGTCATGACACAAAATAAGTACTGTATAACGATTTTCCAAGCGTAGCTCAGATGTGGCACAAGACCGAAAGTATGGGGTACCCAGTGAGGATCGAACTCACTACTCAGTCGTAATAATTCTAGAGAGAGAGACAAGCGTTCTAACCATTACACCACCTCGAGGGGCTCAAATAAGTACGGTATATACTCGTGTAACGCACGATCTTGCGTGTCGTTAGATTATTTGTTAGACCATAATTAATAAAAACAAAAATATAGATAAAAGTTTATGTAACACCATAATACTGCTGGACACAAATAATAAGACAAAATGTTTTAAATTTGCATTGTTTATTGAAAATCGCAGTAAAACTACTACATTATATTACATCATAATATAGCTAAATTCTCTGTTGTATCTAGACTTTGTGAATTTAAGCGCAGTACTAGATTGGCGGGATGGTCTCATCATAAGTAACCTTAAGTTCTATGCTAAAAGTTTCTTGTCTCTCTTCGGGCTTCTTGCTTTCCAGGCAAGTTTCATCTTTTATTTTTCTCGAAGAAAAGAAGCCCGAAGAGAGACAAGAATCTTTTAGCATATAACTTAAGGTTAACTATGATGAGACCATCCTGCGCTTAAATTCACAAAGTCTAGATACAGAATTTTATCATGTATCTCGTGTATCATGCGAGTACCTTTTGGGGGAGACTAAATTACAAGAGACTGACCTCTTTTCCTCTATCTCTTTATACCATCTCCGGGTTAAATAAGTTAAAGAAGTAAAAGAGAATGATAAAAATATCGTTAGTAAAGCTATACCCGGTGCGTAAACGCGTACAGCTATAAACAATCGAACTAGAAACAGCTAAATATCTTATAAACGTAAACAATGGAAAAGCGGCATATTCTCTGTGTTTGTATTTTATAATACGATACTAATATGTGAATATTATATGCATTATTAATGGACAAAAGTTAAGTAAAACATTAGTTTTATCAAATCATGTTTATTTTAAATATACCTGTATTTTTACTACGGTAAATGGATATATAGTTTGATCAACGGCGTAGCACTACATACGTTTATTTTATATCTCGTCTATGATTCACCCCACATTAAAATAATGTCTTCAAAAGGTGCATGATACGCGAGTATAGACGGTAATTGATATTCAAGCCGTAACACAATCCGTCCTGAATGACGATAAACTACATCCGCTTCCTGGGTAAGACGATAAACTACGTCCAGCAGCAAGGCTTCTGATCAGGAGGTTTTGAGGAGCGTTGAACCAACTCTTAATTGATGGTGTTCCCAGGTCCACCCTGACCCGAGGTGGTACGTTAGGGTCCCATATATGGGCAAATAGTTAACCCCGAAACTAGGGTCAAAACACTATGAAAGTGTAAAAATAGGTTTTAATACCAGAAATAGTTTGTAAAAAATTATTGCCAGCAACACATTTAAAAAATTCTATTACCAGCAATACATTTTTGAAAAACAAATATTACCAACAATACATTTTTGAAAAAAAAAATTACCAGCTATACATTTTTTAAAAAAAAATATTACCAGCGAAGCAAACTATTTACCAGAATTAAATTTTTTGAAGGAAAAAATATTACCAGAAATAGAATTTTTGAAGGAAAAGATATTACCAGAAATAGATTATTGGAAAAAAAATATTACCAACAATGAAAATTTTGTCGGCATTAAATAACCCATTGAGGTTGATATACCGTAAGACAAACCAAACCAAACCGTAAGACAAACCAAACCAAACCAAACCGTAAGACAAACCAAACCGTAACACAATCTTCCTCGCTATGTGTCAGGTAGCTGTGTGCTTAGTAAATGACAAGTAACTTTTACATTTTCAGTCTTCAGTATATTTGACCAACCATTTAGCCATGTCTTCAAGTAGAGTTTTTATATGACTTACTCTCAAATATTTTTTGAACTTATGTTAAAGAAAAGAAAGAGTCAAATATATATATTTTTAGATCTTTTCCCAAATAATGATCGCCTAGAAGATTGCATCAAGTTTTGCATTAACATCAAGTTTTTAGCGGGAAAAGAAGACAAAAGAAGAAAAAAAAATCTATTTTCAAGATTTTCGAAAAAGTTGTTTACTAAATTCCAAGCAAATTTATTTGAACCAAACTTAATTATCTTAAACTCCTTTGAATATCAAACTAAATTTGGGAGACGCTTTCGGGTGTTTTTTACTGCAACAACTTGAGAATAATTCAAACCAGAAAACATACATATATATGTATTTGATCTAACAGTCCAACGTGTTACGTGTTCACCTGTTTGTCTATAGTCTTCATTTGTTTGTAAGTCTATATGAATGTGTTTCTAATGTGAAAAGGAGAAGAGTCCCCAATCGATAGGACATCAGTGGTTACTTATTCCAGTTCTTTTACAAGTATAATTTTAATAAAGACAGGAATTTCGAAAGCATTATTCACTTCCTTCGATTGGTGGATAGCTGATTGGTTACATTAACGTTCGAATCTCACTACGGTCGATTTATGAAGGAAGTGACTTTTTTTTATATCGGTCTGAGGAGATGATCTCTGCATGCGCTAGCATTGAGAAGTCGCTGAAAAGCACATGACAAGTTGACGCAAGTCTTGTAAGTGAAATTGGGTAAGCGAAACTATTCAGAAGCCGACAAAGGATATGAGCTTACTAGCCTTGATCAACTGCTGTTGACGCCAGATTGTGCGAATTCACACCAGAAAAGTGACTAACAACTAGCAGAGTTGCAGTATAAACCACAGGTTTGGTCTGTCTTGTTCTTGGTTTCCTACAAAATAATATAGAAGCAATACAGTGATAATGTTGACAAAATCCTTGCGTAAAAAAAAAGAATCCCCGAGAAAATTAAATTCTACAAATGAATATTGCATGTTTTTGTACATAAATCATCGATTGGTTCGGAGAGCTCAACTGTGGACAGGGAAGGGCAGTTTTAGAAGCGTGGTACCTAATTCTTGTGGCCCTGTGCCGTACTTAGTAAACATTAGCTAATAAATTATCGAATGCCTATACATTCAGAATTTTGCATATATAAATGTTGTAGCATACCTACGGATGATAATGGGTATACCCCCATTCACATAAATATTGTAGTAAATACTGTATGTTGGTCTGCGGCTGGAGATTCGTCTCACAACTGTGCTGGTCAAACTCTCTACATCCGAGCAGAGAGGGTCCCCAGACGAGGCTATGTCGAAAGGCAGAGTCTCATCTCAGGAAACAGCTACCCGACCCCGTTTTATATGGTGTCTACGAGGAATTTTTGGCCGTGCCTACGGGCTCGGATACACCACATTAAATTCGGCCTTGTGCCACATCTCACCGCGTGGGGCGGTTGGTAGATATCCTGCAGTTTAAATTCATCTCTAGCCGCGCTGGTCAAACTCTCTACCTCCGAGCAGAGAGGAACCCCAGGCGAGGCTATGTCGAAGGGGAGAGTCTCGTCTCGTGAAACAGCTTCCCGACCCCACATTAAGTTCGGCCTTGTGCCACACCAAACCCGTGGGATGGTTGATAGATATCCTGCAGTTGGAGATTCATTGTGGAATTCACTTGACTCACTTTTAGCAGTTGACTACTTCTACGCGCCGCTGGCGAATCTTATATGTGTTGTTCTTGTCCTAAGTATTATCGTTCATTACCAACCTTCGTTTGATTATTCTATTCAGTAACCTTCCCTAGGTTACGACAATAAACGAGAGGTGAGTATTACAAATATATTGATTTATATAATAGAAATCCATTATATTCTGGTTCTAATGATTTTTCGTGTGTTAACAGCGAGGAATTTTACTTGTCTTTATGCGACTGGAATTGACCTGATCTGTTACTTAGCAACTCGTCACACACCTAAACAGCAATAGCTAACAACAAAAAAAGACAACACACAAAAATAAACACGTTTGCCCTTTTCGCTAATACGAAATGCTCACCCAGGGTAGATCCGGGCACGTCTCATTATCAAAAGCACGACTTTTGACCAGTTACTAAGAAGCAGACTGTGACAACAATATGTTGCTAATGGTAATATCCCAAGCGGTATAAAGTTCGCTCAAGTGTTAAAGAATAGGCCTGAAGGTCTATAATTTTAAGGCTTGGTTATATGTTTTAATTCAATTATATTCGTGTTTCTATAAACATTTCAGTAAAGTATATATACTTGCAGGAACCAGCGGAAATGTTTTACATTGATTTATCCTTCAGAAGAAGTAAGAGGGTACAAATAAAATAAAAATCCAGATAAGCTTGAAATAACCAGGAATGACTTGTGATATAAATTGAATAAACACGGAATTATTTCAAAATTACCCCAGCCTTCATCGGCATGTCTATGTATATGTGTATTCAAATCAGTTTGCACCATTAAACGAAATATAGATGACTAGAGCGACAATTTTCAAAACACTTTACATCATAAAATAACGTTCTTTTTAATAATAATAATAATAATTAGTAATACCCGTCAAAATTTGAAAAATATTTCAATTTCATAATTTTTAAGTTAAATATTAAATAAGCTCATTGCTCGTTCAACGACCGTAAAACACCTGGGTTAATCTCTCTATTACTTCGTAATCAAATTATTTGGGTGCCACTAAATTGCATTCCTATTCTTTTTAACAGAAAAATACACGCTGAAATACTTATACAAGACTCAAGAGCCACTTAAGGTAGAGGGTTACTGAAGGAGGTTATTGTATGAGTGATAAGAGAAGGAGGTAAGAAGACCAGTTTACAAGGACATATAGAAAAGATAACAGTTAACCTTAGACATGAAGAGGTTAAGATCTCTCGGGAGTTTGTTTCACAAAGTAACGGTTATTTAGTAGATGCTGTCCATGTGGAACTTTCTTATTATTAATGAAATACGAAGGCAATAGGGATGGGTTGTTCCAGTGTAAGTGACATAGCGAACCTTAGCTGTAAAGGTTAGAACTGCTAGAACGAAGGAAAGTAACTTGCCAGAAAATTTTCCATGGATATAGCGATAGAATAGCGAGATATGAAAAGTGTTGTAGGGTGGAAAATAACTCGGTGGAAAACGTTAGCCTGAGAAGGTACAGTGAATTGTTTCGATTTATTTTATCGAAACAATAATTCGCATTAAATGTTATATTTTTTATAAAAAATATTCTAGAATTTCGATTTACTTTATTAAATTATTTATTATTATATTTATTTTTAAAATATTTAAAAACAAAAAAACTGCTTCATTTTGTTTGGCATTTTTCGATTTACTTTATTTAAAAAAATTAATTAAAAGTTTGTGTGTTTTATTGAAGTATTTTTTATATGTCAATTTGCAGTGTGGTCCGAAAGTCTTGTCACTCCTACCTCTCTTCCAAACTGTAGGAGCTCATGTCAGCTATCTGCAATAAAAAACAAAATTATATCATGTAGGGGTGATAAGACTTACGGACCACGATGTACTTTATTAAAAAATTATTTTACGACTTTTTCTTTTTTTTTTAAGTATTTCACCCCAAGCAAGTGCCACTAGGGCGTAAGGGGTTGCAAAGTGTGAGAGTAAGAGTAAAGAGAGATGTTTGAGGAAAGGATAAAGAGAAAGGTAGGAGTGTCACTAGCACGCAGGGGTTTACGGAGAGTGAAAGTGAGAGAAAAGAGTGTGCGTAGGGGAGGACTGAGAAAAAGAAAAAAGGCCAGGGATCAAGGTATCAGAAGATGTCGATTGACATTACATTTAAATTTTTGAAGATTATAATTATCAGGAAAAAAGTAAGAGGGTGGGAGTTCCAATGTAGGGAAATACGAGAGAAAAAGCTGTTTGAGTAGAAGAGGCGGTTACATTTAAATGTGAAGGGGCGGGACCGAGATGCTAATCTAGTTGCTGTAGAATAACAATAATAAACAGCACTTTCCGGCGTAAAGGTCCCAGCTAGCGTCCAGCTGGCAGACAAAAATAAAGCAGGTTGTAACTTAATACAAACCCTGCAAACTAACTGATGAATCAAGCTGGTATTTATATAGAAATACCTCCACTCAGGTACCAGCAGCCAATCACAGCCCAAGCAATGGACTATCCCACTTTAGCACAATGAGATGCTCCATGGCAACATAAATAGCTCTCTTTCTAAAGGTTGGATTATTATTCACTTAGCTTGCTCCACAACTGAGTGTTTATCTCTACCACGTGATTTTTCTACATGGCGCTGCGAACAGGATTCGAACCTGTGAGGGAATAACCCATTAGATTTTGAATCTAATAAATAAAAATTTTTCTACAGTTGCACGGTTAAATTCATGCAGCTGGGATACCAGTGAAAGTAGCTCGTCAGAGAAGTTGCCATAAAATATTTGTAGAAAAGATAGAGGGAAGCCACATCACGTCTGTGAGAAAGGGACTGTAGCCAAGATTGCTGGTCAGGACTTTTATTAAAAATAATAATTTAATTATTCCCTAATTAAGGTTTTTCTGGTGCAGGGTTGTCTCGGTGCTGAGTTATGCCACATCCTGAGTTGTCCCAGCGCTCAGTCGGCGATGTTGAGCTGGCGGCGTTGAGTTCTTCTCGTGCCAAACACCTTTGGGATATTACAGTCCAAGCTTCATCATTCTTATCTAAAACTTAACAGAGTTTTCAGCAATGACCGTTAACACATTATCAGATGTTCACCTAGAGAAACGAAAGCCATATTGCTTATCTGAAAAAAGACACTGCGAGATGAGATGTTTAATTAATTCAGAGTTGATTAGAGCCTCTAGTACTTTGTCAAAAAAGAGTTGGAATAACAGATCGATAGTTTTAAGTATCAGACGGTTCGTCTGAACTCTTAAAAACAGGAACTACATAAGAGGATTTCGAACAAGTAGGAAAACAAGAAGCAGTCTTCATTTATTGTGGAGTTTACAGAGAACAGTGGCCATTTCAGGAGGACATTTCTTTGGGACTATTGCAGGGATACCATCAAGTTCGCATCAAGGTGAGAGGTGATAGCAGTAAATATGGACGAAGTTATATGCATATCACACAGTAGACACTAAATTCTAATTGGAAAGTCAAAAATACTCTAGATGAGCTAAAAGAAGAAAATTTATGGGAAAACCGTTCTTCTTTATAAGCAGAAGATGATACCACTTCAAACTGAGTGAAGAGCCGCCTGTAATTCCGAGAACCTAACATTTCTGTTAGAAAACAATGACTTAGCCTCATTTGATCACACGTTTGCATTTAATACGATCAGACACAACGATTCTTCTGCTGTGATCAAAACTATTACGTTAGTACAATCGGAAAAAGGCGGGCGATAGGAGAATTTATATATAAAAATGTGGCAAAATTAGTAATACAGAACTAACCACAACGTCGCTGTATGATTCAGAGGCGCATAAGCAAGTAGAAAGATTGTGACTATCTTAAGTCATAAGATGAAGGAGGTTGTGAGGGAAATTCCACAATCTTAACTGTTCTTATGTAGAACACGCCGAAATCAGAATGTACTTGAAGGAAAATTACCTGTAGATATACTAGTCGGAAAAATCATTCGAAGAACGGTTGAAACCGTGTATTCTGAATAATAAATATTTAAAGTTTCAATCGAGAAAGTAAAGTGATCATAAGCGACATCAGACACGGAATTGTTTCAGTTTCTTAGATGAGAAGTTAGCATTATTTATATTATTTGCATTCGAACTAATATCCTCATCTTTTTTGCTATTACTCCAGCGTTTTGGCAACATTCAGGAAATTTCGAACTGAACCCTTTCTTTAATTTACTGGAAGTAAACTATTCTCGTTCCGCTGTCCATATCTATGTATATCTCGTCTTATTCTTTTTCCACTGCCCAGTTTTTATTCCCACAGTACAACAGCCTAATCGATTAAAGTGCTGATACGCGAATTTGGTTGCATTAGTCAGTTATGTGCTACACGCTTAGGCGATCATGTATCTTTCGATACAAGACTGACAAAGTAGATTTTTTGCCGGGGTATGATTCCATTTCTTTCTGCGGTAGACCAGTTGCCATCCAAGGCTATAGAACCCGGTCTGTCCTGCTATTTACCCATAGCTGGGGGGGGGCAGATAAGAACTTCCCCAAGGGTATTAGCACGTAAGTGGATGTAATGGATTCGACTCGGCTCTTTGATTCCTCAATCCAAGCCTCTATCCATTGGTCCACCGTGCCTCCAGTTTTGGTTGCATAGTGATCAAATAGCACAGATTTAAATTTAGTGTTAACAGAGAATCAACTGAACACAAATAGGTTCCTTCTTTTTTTTTTTTTAATCATTTCGCCTCAAGCAAGGCGGTAATGTCACTAGAACGCAGGGTTTAAAGGGAGTGAAATGGAAAGAGAATGAGAAGACTGGGAATAGGGAGGATTGGGAAAAGGACAAAAAAAATGGAACAGGGTTCAAAAAGAAAGAAGATGGCGATTAACGTTGCATTTAATTTTTTGAAAATTGTAGTTACCAGGGAAGCAAAGCAACGTACGAGAGATGTATATACAAATCTACTAATAAAAATCCAGAACATCAGTTGGAGATCCAATGCAACACTTAACACAATCTACAGAGAATTGTGACCAATCATTTTAAGTTGAAGCAAAAACGACTACAGTTTGCCGGCCACTGCCACTGAACGCACAAGGAAATCGTCTCATCCTTACTCCTATGGCATTCTTCTAGAAGTGTCAACTACATGAATTTAAGCGTGCTACTAGATTGGCATTTAGGTCCCATCCATTTACTGTTGAAATAGTTAAATGTAACCGCCACTTCTACTCCAACTGTTTCTTTCCTCGCACTTCCCGACATTGGAACTCACTTCCTCTAACTTGCTCCCCTGATAACTACAATCTTCAAAAATTCTTCAACGTTAATCGCCATCTTCTGTTGCCTTAATCCTTGCCCTTTTTCTTTTCCTCAGTCCTCCCCTACGCACACTCTTTTCTCATGTTCACTCTCCGTAAGACCCTATGTGCTAGTGACACTCCCACCTTGCTTGGGGGAAATGCTTAAAAAAATAAAAAAATAAACTTTGTTTACTGCACGTGTAAGCACTTGCATATCGCTTTTACTTACTTCCTTGCGACATTTTACCGATCTTCTTTTTTTTAAGTGCTGTACCGCTTCTAAACATGGGTGACCATGGCTCTCCACAACTTCCTATCCCTTGTAGCACTAAGCAATGCTTGTCTCCTTTCTATCCCTCCCAGTTCATTTTCACAAGCTCGTTAAGGAGGTTACTTGATGTTTCCCTCTGTTTCGCTTGCCTTTAGTATGTCATGAGTGTGTCAGATTCACCGAGCTCTCTTTCCCCATAATATGAAAATTTCAAATTGTCTCTTTCTTGTTCCCGTTTTACTTAAATCTTTCTCGTTGGTATCCTTCTTGGTAATGACCATTCTTTAGTTCCACCAGTTTTTGGGGGCTTTTTTTTTTGTTTTTCTTTTTTTTAACTGATACGATAACTTTAAAACTTCCTTTCTGGCATTCGCATCGCACGCAAATGAACAAAACCATAAAACAGAATGCCCATCCTTAAAAAAGGCGGCAAGAAACTCGATCCGAAAGAAATAGATTCGCGTGGTATAAAGATCATTGAAAGCTGTGGTCACGTCTGCCAGGTTGAATGAAAATGTTGATTTTGCTGAAAGGTGTGCCTGTCTTATTTGACTTTTGGGAGACTTTCTGTTTATTTCTAAAATGATGTTCATTCATCTTAAATAAGAGTCAGCCACAATTGAAGCAAGAATACTACGACTTGTTTTTTTATGAATGGGTTGTTGATCTTAAGGTGGCCAATGGAATACCCTACAGTCAGGGTGGTGTAAAACTTTCCTTTGATTAGAATCAGTTGTTGTTGAAGAAGAAAGGTCAGTAGTGTAGGGCAAATGGAAGCTCAACAATGCGGCCTTTCTAAAGTGATATTAACAGTGTAGACACATACACACAGGGCTGTAGGAGATTGAAAAATATGTCTCAAATATGTGAGTATATATATATATATATATATATATATATATATATATGGAATCGATTTCTTCCTCTATTTCATTTGTAGATATAAATAATCTTTCCTTCTTTCTTTCTGTCACTCTCCTTTTCTTTCTTTTTCTCTCAGGACACATGAATGCACGCTTTCGTTCACTGAAACATTACGCATATTCACATACACATTGACACACGTTTGTACGCACAGAGAATTGAGCTTTTTTTCTCTTTTGTTAAGATCACGGGATCACTTTTTCTCTCTCTCTTATAATTTATACATTTCTCTCGTCGTCGTCTCCCTCTCTCATTCTCTCTCTAACTCACACACATATATACATATACACGCGTGCGCACAAACATTCATACAAGAAGTTATTCTAAATCTAAATCATTGTTTTTCGCACACTCACACAATCCGCCATCTCACTATTTTCTCCGAAAATAGACTCTTTTAATCATGTAAATCTATCTATCTATCTATCTATCTATCTATCTATCTATCTATCTATCAGTGTGATCATCAATGAGATCCTATTCTATCTATCTATCTATCTATCTATCTATCTATCTATCTATCTATCTGTGTGATCATCATTGAGATCCTATCTATCTATCTATCTATCTATCTATCTATCTATCTATCTATCTATCTATCTATCAGTGTGATCATCATTGAGATCCTATCTATCTATCTATCTATCTATGTCTATGTTTATGCATCCGTGTATATGTGGTCCATTGTTCCTTCAATTGCTCTTTCTTCACACTCTCTCTCTCTCTCTCTTTCTTCTTCTATATGTGTATGTGGTCCATTTTTCTTTCAACTACTCTTTCCTCGCACTCTCTCTCTTTCTCCCTCTCTCTATGTGTGTGTGTGGTCCACTTTTGTTTCAACTATTTCTTCGCACTCTCTCTCTCTTTCTCCCTCTATGTGTATGTATGTGCTCCATTTTCCTTCTGTTATACCTGAAAGTACCTATTCTATTATTAATAGACTCTCTCACACATAATAAGTAGTAGTAGTAGTAGCGGTCACCAGTTGAGTTCAGTGGTGTTGAGTGAGTCAGTCGATGTTGGACATTGAAGTATCAGCCACCACAACTAGATTGCTGCGTCATTAACTATTATTGCAAGTTCCTAACGTTTTGTACGTCGGACCCTTTTAGGACCGACTTAGTGAAATACAAGCCTCCACTGTGAAAACTACTCTACAACACCTTCAACGAATCTTTCTTCGCACTCTCTCTTTCTTTCTCCCTCTATCTATGTGTATGTCTTACATCGCGGTAACAATAGCTTAAAAGCAAGTTTCCATTGAAAATCGCCTAATACAAATGACCTCATAAATTTATATTCTCACTAAAACAACAAAATAAAATCTTGAATACTCATCGGATTCTATTTAAAAGCACTCAGAGTTTGTGGACCCCAATATCTATATAAAGAAAAAAAATAGTTTGTTTCTTTGTTTAGAGTCATATCAACTCCTCATAGGCCATTTAATGCTGAAATTTAATTTTCTTGAGGTCATTAGCGATTTCTTTTAGAAAAATGACTTGCTGGTATTTTTCTTTTACTATGAAAATCTATTGCTGATATTTTTACTATATGTCTGTTTATACTTTCATAGTGTTATGGCTCCAGTTTTAGGGTTAACTATTTGTCCATAGCTGGGACCCTAACAGGTGCTACCACCCCGGGTCAGGGTGAACTTGAGAGCAACAACAATTAAGAGGTGGTCCCACCCCTCTCAAAAACTCCCGATCATTGGCCTTGCTGTCGGATGTAGTTTATCGTCTTACCCAGAACGGAAAAATACATTGAATATATTTTTAAGCACCTCCAATACCCTAATTATTTCATATTCAGATCGAAGCAAAAGGTTCCTAAAATATTTCAAACTAGAAAAATGGTTCTTCCTGACAACTCAAAGGTATCAAAATATATTGTTCTATCCACATATATCAGTTCAGCAGTTCTTTGATATTTCTTTGATCAAACATTAGACAATCCCAAAATCAGCTTATTTCAATCTCATTTTACGGATTTATTAGTCCACTCTCGTAAATGAAATTGATTGCCTTCTCAGACTTTAATACATATGCAAAAATAAGGTGCTTGCTTACTTGAGAGGCCAAAGATCTTGCCTATCATTGTTTGTGTAATGATCTGACAGGACGTTACGATAACTAAGTTAAGCTTACTAAATATTCATAATAGTAGCCTCGTTGTCCAGAGATGATAATTTCTTGTATTTCATGTTCTTCTTCAAATACTCCATTTCTGTGGCCATGTGTCAGACGTAGCTAGTCTTAGAAATGATCAACATACGTAAACCAAAACCTTTATTCACATACAGCTGGTCAGTTCTTCATTTTTCCTAGTTGAACTGAGACGGACCCTTGAAAGTAATTGCACGCCAGCCGGGAAGAACAAATGGCGGATAAATAAACAGTCTTTTTCCACTGAGAAACAATATTTAGTTTTTTCACCTATTGCTCTTACGGCCGACTGCCCTCTCTGATTAATCTGTGTTTCCTGAGTTTGAAAAAAAAAAACTCTAGCAGAGAGTCATTTTAAATACTAACAGCTGTCCATTTCGGTGGATGGGACCACACCCGTCCCTAATGTCCGTCCGGTTTGCCAGTAGCTGTGTTAACAAGAGGCAAGGATGCTGAAAAATATATAGTGAAAGAAAAACGATGTGTTAATTCCTAAAATTACATTTTGGAAATATCTTCGAAAATCTTCTGCACAAAAATTCAAACAATAATTTATTTTATATATATATATAGGTTCGATTCCGGTCGGAGGACGAATATTTTCTATGAAGATTTCTCGGACATTCAGGCCGGTAAATGTTATTAATACTGTTTATTATAAAACAGTGCATTTACTTATATATTTCTATCTATAAAAAGAATGTATAAACATAAAAATGTCTTAAAAATAATTGTCGGACTTTGTCCATTTCATAATGTGTGACGTCATTTGTTTACATTTGGATACGTTTTGAGCAGATATGAATGTACGTGAGAAATTCATGGAAGATTGAAGTTTAAAACCAGTAAAATCGACCTTGCTAATCGAACGATTCTCCGTGGATCGATCGGTTAAGGGACGTCAGGCTAAATGACGGTTCCGTATAGGATACAGGTTCAATTCCTGTCGGAGGATGAACATTTTCTATGAAGATTTCTCGGACATTTAGGCCGGTAAATGTTATTAATACTGTTTATTATAAAACAGCATTTACTTAGATATTTTATCTATATAAAGAATGTATAAACATAAAAATGTCTTAAAATAATTGTCGGACTTTGTCCATTTCATAATGTGTGTATATATATATATATATGGAATTTATAAACGGGGATCATTCATATACAGGTTCGGGGTTGATGTATCTTATTTATATAGTTTGCGACGATGTATTCTCGCCATTTAAATCATTAACCTCTATATTTGTTTTTTGTATGAATGATTCATGAATATATAAATTATATTTTCACCTTTTAATTGAAATTAAAATAACTGATCCAACTTGCAACTCTCGGATAATAAGTGTGACATTTCTGTAATTATTGAACAATATAGTTCATGCCATATTCACGGAAAATCTACCAGTAAAAAAGAATTCTCTTATTGCTATATTTGTACAAAAACGCACAGCCTTAAAATTTAAATTCAAACTCAGAATTGCGACCGCACGTTCCAAAACAATAACACATTTCTCATAGCATTTTTTTTCGAATTGCATCTCTATTTTCGTTGTCCTCTTATTACCGAGAAGTAAAAACAAGAACAATATCTACTTCCATACCTGATGATGTCTGTAGGAACAGACGAAAGCTTGTAAAAAATTAAACTTATAAACGAGGATCATATCATTCATATACAGGTTCGGGGTTGATGTATCTTATTTATACTGTTTGCGACGATGTATTCTCGCCATTTAAATCATTAACCTCTATATTTGTTTTTTGTATGAATGATTCATGAATATATATATATGTGTGTGTGTGTGTGTGTGTGTGTGTGTGTGTGTGTGTGTGTGTGTGTGTATGTGGCAAGTTGGTTGTGGGGGTGTAGGATCTATAATAGTATCCGAAACAAAAGTCAAACATGATCATACGAAATGGAAAATTTATTAACGACGCGTTTCTCCGGAAGGCGTATGCTCTCTTCGGCTTCCTCAGTTTAGAATGAATGAAAGACAAATCTGTGTGTCTCTGGGAATAAGTGGTAATCATATTTTTAAAATGTCTCTATGATGTGTATATACATGTGTGTATATATATGTATGTACAGAGATATATCGGTGAACATGTTTGTACAAGTATACACAAAAAAATGCCTCTAAGATATGTATATGCCTGGCTGGCTGTGTATGTAGTACACATGTATGCAAATGTGCATATATATTTTGTTATATATATATATATATATATATATATCCGTGTGCTCGGGGGTAGAAACTCCGACTGATGCCAAATCGGTCGTGTTTCGTTCTCAGCTTGAAGCAATCGGATGTCTAGCCGCACTGATGAGCTGTAATACAGCGAAACAGGCCTGTATGTGGATGACATTATTATACTCTTGATAATTTCGGCTGAGCACTGTTGAGAGAGAGGGTAATTCTAAACAACAGCCTTCTCCACTAATGCAACGCTCTTCATTAAACGAATTGAGCACTATGGCTGTCTGTCAATTGTTTACATTCGTAAAAATAATACGCTTGAATTTCTCTTTCCCTCTGCCGTGCGCTGATAGCTCACGGGTAGAAACTCCGCATCAGTGTTAAAGGTCCTCTTGGGCGACCGTATCTTAACTCGAGTCTTCTTTTCTAAACAGTAAAAACATCTCCTACATGTTCTTTCACACACTACGCCATCATCTTCTTCTATGTGCCGTGATTCTTCAGGACATGGACGATAATGGATCTCCACAATATCCTTTTGTGTAGCTATTATTAAATTTTGTCTTTTCACTATCTCTCTTAATCCCTGTTCTGACAAAGGGAACAATGCAAAATCAATCAAAAGAAGCCAAATCATCAAAAGCACATGTAAGCAGAAACAGCTGAAAGGGCACATAATGGGGAAAGAACGCTTGGAAAATATAATACTCACAGGACAGATTGATGGCAAGAGGGACAAAGGGAAAGAACGCATCACCTACCTAGCGAGCTTGAGTAAATGGATGGCCAAACAAGGATTAGAAGAGATAACAAAAAGACAAAATTTATTAAAAGCTACAATGGAAATTGTGAAGAGCCATGAACGCCAATGTCACAACACATAGAAGAAGAAGTTACAGGACATATTGAAGTCAAGAGTGACAGAGGAAAGCAGCTGAGCCTAACGAGTTTGTATAAATGGTTGTCAGAACCGGGAACTTTTCTGTTCATCCATATCCTCATATATACACACACACAATTTTAAATTTTAACGTTCAGCGATTCCTACCGTTGCATAATTATAACCAACGTTTACGTTTTTATACTTCCCTCCTTTTCCTGTACTTATACAATTCATTACTTTAATTCGATGAAGTCCTACTAGAGGTCGAAACACGTTACACAGAATTTTTCCACTTTGTTACATATATATATATATATATATATATATATATATATATATATATATATATGAACATTGAAGTCAACACAGAGAGGTGACAGACTGTTTCATGATAGACGCAATAGCCAGGCCGGCTGACGATTGCATCTATCGTGAAACATCCTGTCGCCACTCTGTGTTGACTTCAATGTTCACTTTTATATTTATATTTACATACGCTCTATCTCTGATATTGAGCAATTTATCCGGTAAATATAGCACATCTTAAAATTATATTTCTTCATATATATATATATATATATATATATTGATTTCACCCCAATCAATGTAGTAAAGCCATTAGAACACAAGGGGTTACAGGATGTGGGAGAATGAGAAAACGGAAACTTTACTAAGGATCAAGAACAAATGAAGATTAATCAGGAGGACACTAGAATGCGATTGACATTGCATTTAAATTTTTGAAGATTAAAATTGGCTGGAAAGCATGGAGCTGGAAGAGAGTTCCACAAGCGAGAAGTACGAGAAAACAAAATGTTAGCGTAGAACTTACGGTTACCTCTAGCAAACTCAATTGTATATTGGTAAGACCTCGTCACTAGTTTAGTACTTCGTTTAAATTCATAAAGACCATGACGAAAAGCACACGCACCTATATATATATGTGTGTGTGTGTGTGTGTGTGTGTGTGTGTGTGTGTGTGTAAGCAAATATATGGATATAGATCCGACAGTATGAAGAAAAATATACTGAAAAATCAAACAAAAATCCTAATATGCGATTAAAACAGCATAATCGCATATTAGGATTTTTGTTTGTTTTTTCAGTATGTTTTTCTTCATATATATATATATATATATATATATATATATATACGTGTGTGTGTTCATCGCCATGGTATCTAGATAGATAGATAGATAGATAGATAGATAGATAGATAGATAGATAGATAGATATACGTACGTACGTATGTGTATATGCATGCATGTATGTGGATACACATTGCATTTTATATAGGTGAATTGATCACCACAGCGATACGCCGGAACACGGACAATAGTATTATCCCTGAACACATAAATTTAAACCGTATTTCAGTCTAAAACTATTCTATACTTCCGAATGCTTTTCCAAATATTGGTAAGCGTCAGGGTTTGGGACATGTGTTAGAAGAACTATAATACGTTGTTGTATGTGAACTCTGTACATTTCAACACAAGTGTTGACAGAAACCTGGTCAAAGTTTGTGGAAGATATTGTTTTTAGCCCCAGAAAATCTCCAGATTGATAAGGGGAAGACGCGTGTTAGTTTTACGGAGGCTGTGAGAAAGCTAGTTAGATGAGGGTCCGCATCCGAAAGTAACTTGTATTGCTCTTAAACCAGATGTACCAAGGACTCCCACGCCATCCTATCTTTGTTTTTATTTCAGGCGTAGGTCGGTTGTATTTTGTGAAGGGTCAAAGAAGAAGAAGAAGAAAAATCTGGAGTCCACTGCTTCCGGTGGAAGGCGGATGCGACACGCCAATATCAAATATAAACTTTGGAAAGGGGTTGGGACGCCTGTCTTCGTGGGTCTCTGAAAGTCCATCCCCCGGGCGTCTTCTTTTGCCTGTTTTGTTTTGCTTAAAGAACTGTTATTCTGTGATTTCTTCCGAGTCAATCGAGAAAGAAAAGCTAGTAGAGCATCAGATTTAAATTTTCCAACGCACACGTGTCAGCTGGCTAACTATAACTCTCTACTAATACGTGAAGTAAATTTATGAATGGTCTTTACAGAATACAATTGAGGGAGTGTACTATTTTCTACAAAGTTTGACAGGTTTTCAGCATTCTATTGCTTTGGGTACTTAAAATTGGATGAGAGAAACAGATAGTCGCCATTTTGACAAAGGTCTAATTGTTTCTAAATATGAGGTCGCAAAAAAAGTTTATAGCGTTTTTTTAAGTAAATGCCAAAGACAATATTTAAATATTTATACATATGTGTCATTTTGTTCCACTATATTACGCCATTTTAGGCAGCTTCATTATTCCAAGATTTAGCATCTTTCTGGATGATGAACTCAGTGATTTGTACAGGCTTCAAGTAACAAGAGAATTTCGTAAGGAACGAAATAAGGGGTAATCCAATTTTCTAAAGTCTGTTATGTTAGTATAGACAAAAGCAAATGTATATTTATTTATTTTTTTACAAGCTCATTCATAGATAAATAAGAGATGTATCGGTTACTTTCTGTCAATAACATTGAAACTCCAATAAAAAAAAAATAGATCTTTTTTATTGTCCAAAAGGTGAAAAAAAAAACAAACTAGTATTTGTTAGGAAATGTCAATCTTCCATTTGTTTTTGAACCCAATCGCTTGCCCATGGTCAAGAGTGGCTTCCGGTCACTTTTGACCATGGAAACACCGGTTCACATACGATCACCGGAGTTAAGCAAAGTTGAACCTCGATGGAAAATACCACGGGCTGTAAGCTTGGGTGTGTGGGTGGTGTAATGGTTAACTGCTTGGAATCGTAAATCAGAGAGTTGAGTTCGGTTAGTTTGCAGTAAAAGCACCAAAAGCCACCGGTATTAAGAATGTACCATTATGGTGTGAAATTGACTGTTTATTTCAAAAATGACGTTAAAACATTGCGCCAACTATGAAGTATAGAAACACAGCCTCAATACGTCAGGTGTTCCTACAACGATTTCCATAGCAAGCGGTTAGCGCCTTTCCCAACAGATTCAGAATTGTACTTCACCTAGACGAGTTACCAACAATCCTGTCCTACTACTTAACCCATAACTGGGAGATTGATTCGACAAGATGACTGTTTACCAGAGTCTCTGACTGTGACTGTAATACAGTATTATTATTATTATTATTATTATTATTATTATTAGTAGTAGTAGTAGTAGTAGTAGTAGTAGTGGGTGCGGGTGGTGCAATTTTCAGCTGCTCGAAACGAGAAATCGGTGATCCGAGTTCGAATTCCAGTCGAGTTCATTACGTTCACTTTCGGAAAAATACCCTATTTAACCCATAGCAGGGAAAGGTATGAATCCATCTCCGGTTTGTTACGAATTTGATTAAAGCGATAAAAATATATCTGTTTATATATCGCGCCATTTAATACAAAAAATGATTAGATTAGGGCTACTTTGAAACTGCCAGTAAGAATCTCATATGCCAATCGTCTTTTTTGAGCATATTACAGTGTTGTAGGCGAGGGATAGATCTTCAGTGGCCATTTGAATTAGCTGAGTATGCGAGTAGAAGGCTCGTGATGACTAATATTTATTGAGTGATTCGTTTTCTACGGCTTATCAATCCTTTCCAGGTTATTTAAAGCGAGAAAAAATTTTTAGATTGTAATAATTTTTTTTTTAGAGATAATAATGATTTAGTGATACAAGTCTTAGCTGGGGGAGAAAAAGGCGGATTTACACCTTTCCCAAGAGTATTTGCGCGTAAGTGAATATAACGAACCCAACTGGAATTGGAACTCGGCTCACCGATTAACCATTCCGAGTCATTATTCACTACACCAGCCGCATACACAAGCTTACAGTACCTGGTATCGCCAAGCAGTAACGTATATAAGTACTAACCAGACCCAACGTTGCTTAACTTCGCTGATCGTAAGGAAACCGGTAATAGCTAAAAGTATTGCGGCTTTATCAATAGAGATGTAGTTGAGCTTATTTACGCAAATACATCAAATAAATTGAAAGAGAATGTTGTCAAATGATAGCAAAGTTCTCTTCCCTCCTACGCAGTGAGCATGACTAATAATGAGATTACCGTGTCTAATATTTAAACATTTATGCACAAAGAAACTTGATCTCTCAATTTTATGTTTGAGCAATAAATTTTAGCAATGAGTGAGTTGGTTAAGAATACCAGGTGTTATGAGTAAAATCCATTAGCTTTTAAGATTTGTTTAGTCTTAGAAGATCAAAGAATGACTGTGGTTGCTAAATACAGTTAACAACATATACTGGATAATAAATTTTTAATATCCATCGAGTTGGTCAGTACTGTTTTTACACGGATTTTTAATACTGTGAAGGACAAAGAGAAGACATAGCAACAGCAATGAGCAAAGGCGTATGAATGCAAAATGGCGCCGATGACAAAGCACTAAAATCGACCCTCCATCTAAACATCTGATACTCTACCAAAGTGTTAAGTAGACCTACTGCTTCAAAAAATACAAGCCAAGACCATTAATATATACTAGTTTTAACCTGCTAAAATTTCATAGTATTCCTGTTTGAAATTTCTGATGAATCTTAATTCTTCAGTTAGTGAAGTTCACTTAAAATATCCATAGAAATCAATACAGCCCAATAAAATATCCGTATAAATTCCCCTATCGCATCGCTAAATATTTGATCTTAACAACTTTAACAAAATATTGCAATATCAATCATAAATATGAATGCTGGTCGTTATTTTAAGAAGTAAGGGGGTACAAATGAAAAGATTTGAAGTTAACACTTTTTTCCATATCCCTGTAACAGCCGTTAAATACCTCTATCTTCCTTTCTTTCTTTTATTTCCTCACTGAAAGCAAGTAGCGTATTTGATATATTTTTGCCTTCTCACGGGATAAAAACGGAATAGTTCATTATTTATGAGGTATTGGCAGGGCGTAATGGTTGTGCGTACTAAGGAAATAATGAAGAGAGGAACAAGTACAATTATTTTAAGATAAGAAATTATGATACTTCAACATGAAGACTATCTTTCATTTCTTATATTTTATTGGAAGGGAATTTAAATTTTGAAAATATAATGGTGTAGTGTGAAATAATAATAATTATGTGAAATTGGTCCAATGAAAACCTTGCCTTCACAAGAATTGATCGGTGAGTCGAGAAGAAAAAGGAAATGAATTCCCGAGCATATGGGAAATTGTTTTGGACCAATGAAAGTTTTGCCTTCACAGAAATTATCCGAAAAAAAGTAATGAGCTTATGCGAAATTCCTTTTGATATAAAATGAGGAGAAAAATTAAATTAGTAAGAGAAAATTGTCTGAAGTCATGTGAAAGGTTTCGTTTCTGTTCATCGCGTCCAGCATTGAAGATTTTACCAGTGAAAAAATTACTCGCTATTTTATATTATCGTCCTTTAACCAAGCATGCAGCACTTCGAAAATTTCTTCCCACAATCCAAAAAAGCTAAGTATTTCAAACTATATCTCTTTGTCTACTTTTGAATGTAAGCAAGCGTATATCGCTTCTGAGAGCAACGAATTCTCTTACATTTGTTTTAAACATATTTAATATAATTTTGTGTCAGATAATTTAGTCTGTTGTATGAACATTTCATGACAATATGTTAAAATAATGAACTTTTTCATGCAACGAGCTACTGACTTCAAGCGTATAAATTCATAAATAAAATCCTTGTTTTGCTAAAATTTAACCGTCTGTTTTCTCATCATTACCATCCTTCATGTGTAAATCAACTGTTCATTTTAACCTACGCCACTATAATGGTACCCCGTGAATATATTCTTTTAGGAAATGATGGTAATGCAGAATCTTTTAAAGTACATGGTCTCAGACTATAGGAAAACCTGCTTTAATTATTCTTTACCTTTTTAATTGATAAAGAATAATAAAATATCCAATAACGACACCACAAATAGACAAAATGATCAAATTATGAAATTAGAAGACCATCTTTTACTGTTTCAATGTCAATAAAATACTCCACAACAAAAAGAATAATTTGACTAATGTTGTAAATTTTTCATTAAGAAATTTTGAAGTTTTAATGGCACCAGAAGAAAATATATTTTAATATATATATTTTATTGCTCCGGTCCTACCGGAAGATATATGGGACATAGAAAATAATGAAGGTGCTGGTTAGACCTAAAATTGTGTCATCCTTCTTTTCACTGAAACAATTTTATCTATCTCCACCATACACCATCGAAATCAACAAAACAAAACCGTCACTGACAATATTCAACATCGAAAGTCTGTCCATGTTGAATTTTGCCAGATCACTTATTGTTTAATGCATAATTAATTAATATTACACATTACAAATTATTTGTTCAGTGTTCAATAGCGTCGTGGGGCCAATACGCCTCTGGTATTAGCTAAACAAATCATGAGGCCGATCTACCTTGATATAAACATGAAGTTTTTATTTTTCTAGGTTTAATAAATAATTATCTTTATTGATTAAAAAAATATTTTCTTATTGTTATATTTGCTAGAAGGGGGTTTCACGACATGAGCTACATTTTATTTTTTTCCATGCGAAAACGTGAAAGTTATATGGCTTCTCGGACTTCTCGTATGTGGAACGATCATATGTTTTTTTCATTTCCAGGCCAATTTGATCTTCAAAAATTTCAATGCAAGGCCAATCGTTATTTTCTGTCTTTTCGATTTCTGTTCATTATTTTTCTTGCTCCTTAATAATGTTTTCTCTTTCTTTTATTCTTATATACTCAGTAACCCCCCCTGTATCTTAGTGGCTTTGTTACCTTGCTTAGGTTGAATATACTTGTATGTATATGTTTATATTTACTTTTGTAATTCTGTGTGCGTAAGTACATGTGAAAAACAGATTTGTTATTGTAGGAGAATAGTTTTGAGCAAAAATCCAGCCGAAGGCAGCATATTCTTTCGTCATTTGTTCTGAGATTTGTTTGTACGTTCGATTGTCAATGATGACTTCTGTTACTTCGCATTCTCTTGCCATCTAGCGGCAAGGCAAATATGGTTGGAGTTCGAGAATCTTTCTTATAAGACCAAAAACACTTTTATGGTTTGCTTTACGTATGCCCCAGGTTATATTCGAGGATATTCTAAAACTTGTTACACTCCTATCTTTATATATATATATATATATATATATATATATATATATATATATATATATATATATATATGCATGTGTGTAAGTGGTGATGCGTTAAAAGATTGTATACAGTTAGACATTAAATAAATGCGTCAGCAAATGCGTTTATAAAATGCTTATTCAAATATGCATATATACATAGATAGATAGATAGATAGATAGATAGATAGATAGATGTGTGTTCGTATTTACATATACTCAGACAAATAAAATAATGTCTGTGCGTACATATAAATATATATATACATATATATATATGTGCATGTGTGCGCGCATACACACACAAACACACATATATATATGCCATTGATTATTGTATAAACCTATACTCATACATCTCTCTATCTATTTATATATATGTATTCACTTTGACGTATTTGTGTACCCTTGATAGATATGTATGTATGTATGTATGCATCTATGTGAATATGTATTTTCATGTTCACACAAAATTACATCTATGCATATACAAATTGGCATATGTATATAATTTACAACAAATAAAAATAAATGTTCAACTTATCTTTCCCGATTTAGAGTGTCACGGATATGGTATCTGCTCATCAGGGAAATTCTTAATTGGGTTTAAATTTATTTACAGAAATCGTATCTTAAATGATATGACTTGATTTTCTCTAAAAAGCCATTTATTTTTTTCATTAGCCTATTTTGAATTTGTCTTTACTTTGGGACATTATTATACGACGTAAACTAATTTGATATTTTTTAATTATGTGTATTAGATCATTCTTATATAATTGACTTGTATCCGTCATGGACAGAAATGTGTGTGAAAAATTAAGTATTAGGTTGTTCGGAACATAATGTCCGATTTTAGAATATACCTCTTAATTGTGTTCTAATATACTATCATAATAGTTGCACAAAAATATATTACTTATTCTTAAAGTGTCATCTTTGTTAATTTTATATCAAACTCTCTCAAAATTTGATTTAAAATATTATATACTCATCTTATTGAGCATGAAAAAAGAAGAGATGCATTTATTATTTTTGCATGAATAAAAGCTTCGTCATAAAATTTCTCAAAACTGCTGCCAGCATTAACGTCGCATGGGGTGATAGGATCCACTTGTGATCGAACAGTACGGCGCTGGTTTCTGAAGTTCCGCAGAGGGGATATGAGTATTGAAGATCAAGATGGTTGAGGACGTCCATCTACAACTGGCAATCAATATCTTAAAACATTAGTCGAACAAAACCCACTTCAAAATATAAGAGAAATTAATGGGTGTCAGCATTTCAACAATATCGGACCATTTCAAGAAAATTGTCAAGGTGAAGAAACTCGATAAATGGATTTTACATGAACTCAATCTAATCAAAGTTTTTTGAAATGTGTTCGATGCTACATCGGCGAAATTAAAATGATTCATGATTGGATAGTGTCTTCTGATGAGATATTGATACTCTTTAGGACAATCGGAAACGATCAGCTCAGTGACTTGATCATAACGGGGGGACCCACTTTCTAAAACTAACAGAAGATTATGGCGACCATCTGTTGGCCTGCTATTAGCATTATCCACTTCGGGTTTCTGGAATCTAACCTAAGCCGAAGATTTTTTTTTCTCCGGCAACTCAATGAAATGCAGATTCAGTTAAGCAAAATGCGACTGACACTTGGTCAAATTCTGCATCATGACAATGCTTGACCACAAGATGGCGATTTTCCAAGCGGAGCTCAGATACGGTACAAGGCCCACGTTGGCCAGGATGACACTGTAGAAGCTCACCGATTTGGGATATGAGACTTTTTCACATCCACCCTAATCTTCTGATCTCTCGTCCACTGACTACCACCTTTTTCAAGCACCTTAACAATTTTTTAAGCCAAAAGACATTTGGTTGCAAAGTAGATGCAGAAAGAAACTGCAGTCAAAGATTTCTTGACGTCCAAATCTTTAGATTTTTATTGTCAAGGCAAAAATATACTTGTAACTCAATGGCTGAAAAATAAATGCCCAAAGTCCATATTTCGGCCGATTTAAACACTATTTACATACATTAATTCATGAATAAAACCTAATTCTAAAATCGGACATTATTTTCCGAGCAACCTAAGAGTTCTAACTATTTATAGCTTCTTGGATATTATGTATTTGATTTCTATAAATATTTGTTAAGAATTTATATATATATATATATATATATATATATATATATATATATATACCAAACCCTGCTCTGCCATCCATTCACTCAAGCTCATCAAATAGGTTACACGTTTCTTTCCTCTCTTTAACCTTTAATATATCCATATGAGTAACAAATATTCCAAGATATCTTTTCTCACTATGTGCCCTAGAAATTTCAACAGTCTCTTCCTGATTTTAAATATAAGTTTCGTTCTTGTTTCCATTTTCTAATATCAATCCCACTCCTCTTTCATTTATCTCTCCACCTGCATATATGATCCTGTGTCACTGACCAAATCTCCATTATTTGCCCACCTTGTTTTACGTAAGCCTAAAATATTAACCCGCTTATTTACTGCTTTATAATCTCGTTCGTCAGAACACTTGCCATGGAAATAGCAATAAAATAGCGAGAGTTTTCTGACATTTCGCATGCGGGAGGGGAGAAACTTACAACTGTTTTGGTGCCGTGAGATTTTATTATAAAACTCGAGGATTGTTTTGCAAACATTAAGGTGGGTTATAAATAACTTTCGTTTTTTTTTCTTTTATCAACTTTATTCTTCCAAAAATATTATGATCTATTCAATACTATATTCACCATTATTGACAGTGATTTGTTACCAGGCAGCTCAAAGATATATTTTGAGCAAAATTCCACATGTTTTGATGCGAAAAGATTTTAAAGAATTCTTGAATCTGGTCTTTGTTTAAGACAGGTTTCCTCATCAAAGCGTTTTCTAGCGATCGAAAAAAGGTAACAATCGGTTGGTGCCAAATCAGGTCAATATGGCGGATGGGAGTAGAACAGACTAACCTAGTTCCAAAATGATTTCCAGTGTTATTCTTGATGTATGTGGTATTGAGTTGCCATGGAGAAGAGAAACATTTGCACTTTAATCCACTGTGAACGCTGCCATTGCAAAAGTAAGGTAGGCTTCAAATTTATTTTTTACTGCCACGATGATAGATTCGTCATTATAATTGATTCACGAAAATGGAAATTATTTATGACTCAACTTTATTGGCTGTTTTCATAACCGGCAATATTTAGACCAAATTTTATCAATACAAATTAGAAAATGCAATAACAGCGATGTCCGAATTATGACCCTCCACAGCTTCCTTTTTCTTTTTAATATACGCGAACGGTTATGGCATCTTGCGAAAGATATTGGAGTAGTTTCCCGTTGTCTTCTACACGGTTTGGAATTCAGAGTTTTCTTTCTCTTAGATTGGTGAAAAAGGTTAGAGAACCAAGTCTACCATGCAAATTTAAATTTTCACACATTTTTAAACTTTCCCATATCAAACATTTTTCCGGCGATTGAAACAAGGTCATGTGAATGTGGCAGCTAGAGTAAAATTGTCTAACAGAATTCCAAATTATTTTCCTGTGTTATTTTGGCTGCATTCAACCTTGCATTGTTATTAAAGAGAAGAGCATTTTTCTTTTAATTCACTTTTAATCCACTGTGTATGCTGCTACTGTTGTACAAAAACGAATGTATGTTGTACTTCAAATTCATTCAGGCACGTATGATTAGTACTTAGGATTATACATTCATCATTACAATCGGTTCCTCAAAAAAGGAACTTTCTGGTGCTTAGAGATTCTTGATAATATCCAAAGAAGAATCTCCAATGTTATTGATCATAACTTGGCATCTTGATTTCAGTCTCTTTCCTACCGTCGTAATGTGACTTCCTTGTGTCTTTTCGATGAATATTTTCAGGATAATTGTTCCGATGAAGTTTCTGCTATGGTACGTAGACTTTATAAAATTAAGCGCAGCACTAGATTGTCAGTAAGATCTCATCGTTTTACAGTTGAAATGGGTTGATCCAACCATAAGTTCTATACTAACAGTTTTTTCTATCGCACTTCTTGATTGTGGAACTCTCTCCCGGTTTATTGCTTTCCACTCAACTTTGATCTTCAAAAATTAAAATTCAATGTTAATCGTTATCTTCTGTTTTCTTAATTATTGTTCTTATATTGTCCTCTCTCCTTAATAGCAGTTTTCATAATATTCTCTAACCCTAACCACTTGCATCCCAGTAGTTGTATTGTCTTACTTGGGGTAAAATTATTAACAGATATTTTTTTTAACTCCCTAATTGGCGGGTTAAATTAGTGAAACTTGAAGTGGCGAGATAAGTTTTTGAACATCTTGAATTTTATTTATTTACTATTAATTCTCTATTTCTTACAAAACCTGCTCACTTTAAAAGCGTTATCATACGACGATTTTTGTTTCTTTATTTTTGTTCTTTTTTTATTTGCGAAATACAATCTTTGTTATTACTACTAATTTAAGATAAATAAAGACTTTAGCATTCTGCTACCACTTTCTTCCGACGGCAATTTTTGTACAAACTAAACACCAAAGTGGATCACAGAGCCTTGAATAATTCTCTTTACAACACCTACGCACAAGTGTTCAGTGTTAATTTACCACCAAAATCTTGTTGTGTTCGCGAGCCTATCACGTGATTCACATTAATTATAAATACTTAGCGACGCCTTGATTCTTCCTCTTTTCTCCTATTCAGACCCACAACAATGTATTTCAGTAGAGAGATCGCGTTTGTTCCTTTGGGGGAAAGGGCTATGAAATGTCATCACACGTACGTATGAACATCACACTTTTTTCAACTTGAAACTGTTTCTACAAGGACACAGAAACTTATCAACTTCTAACCGTGATATTTTCATCAGCAAACAGAACACCGCCAGAACAAGATACATTAATATATTTATGCTGATTTTCAACTCGGAAGTATTTAACTAAAAAACTACATTTTTAGTGTCGAATACAAATTCTCTTGCTGAATGTTATTCTTCTTGTTTGCTTTTTCCTTGTTGGCACAATTGTAAAATAAGAAATAGTACGAGTTGAAATGAGGCCGTTTAACTACTTACAAGACCATCATGTGTCATAATAATAATATAATCTTAAAAAAGGAAGTAGTCTAATGGTATTGATAGATGGAAACAACACTTTCATCTATTGTTGTTCAAAACCCTTTTTTTCTTGGGAATATACTGTGTACAAACAAAAATAAAATAATTTCTGATTTGAAAATTCAATGAAAAAATCCTTAGTTGCATTTTCCGTGACTTTCATTTCATTTGGGTCTGTCAGAAACTTAATTAGGTGACTGATGATTTTAATCGTTTAAAATACAACTGGAAGGTAATTTGGAACAAAACAGAGAAAGCCAAAAGTCAAGGTTCCAGTAAAATATTATGGAGAGAGTATTGTAGTGAGAGAAAGTTAGCAAAATATCAAAGTTCAATCAAAGGGACGTAACTTTGTTGTGGTATGTGAACAGTTTATAGTGGACGCCTATATTATAATATTGTTCTCTGTCTAGTAATGAACCAAACCGTTGTCATAGTGACTATATCAACTTTACACTTTGCCAGATTTGTATATAGAGATCGTTGTCGACTTACGACCATGATTGCTTACGATCAACAAGTCGTAAATCGATCTGGTTATAAGACAGATTGTAAATAATTTAGCAATCATTTTATCTTTCTTCGGGAATTATTGCATTTTTTAACATTTTTGCGAAAAGGGATATGGAAAAAATTAAAAGAGTAATAAGTGGATTAACTAATCTCCAAACAATAAATTTGCTGATGAAAGCTTCAGATTTTATGTGTTTAAATAAATGTCTAGAATTATTGTAAAGTTTTGAACAACATGTTTTCGTGTGATAAAAGTCATGGGGTTTATAATATACACATGCAAGATTGTACTTTCACATTATGTAAATATAACTATTGCCCATCTTGCCAAAACAGCGATCTCAAAGGTGCCAAATTAATGGAATGGCCACTAACCACTCTGTATTATTAATTCAATAAGAGACTTGTGGCCAGTTATTACTACTAGCGTATATGAGGCTGGAAAACAATATTCAAACTAAAAGTATCTGTGGAGAGTAATAAAGATCAATTTATAATGAACTTGCATAGTGAATTAGAATACACCCACCAATATTCACTTTTATAAAATTTTATTTTTTTTTATTCTCGATTTATATTAATATGAAGTAAAATTGAAAAAAATGATTAATTGCAATGGCAGTGCTTATTGTTCAAGTCCAACTTCATTAATGATTATACAAACATTGGTAAAATACTTACAGTATACCTACTTTTGCCATCCTGTATACACACACATATATATATATATATATATATATATATATATATATATATATATATTTCTATTTCATGGTTAAGCATTAAACAGACTTCAGTGCCCACTTTTATATTTACATACGCTCTTTGCCTGAAATTTACCACTTTAACCTATAAATTATCATACTTTAAAACTACATTTTTATCAAACACATACACACAGAGACGCACAGACACAAACAGACACACACACACACACACAGATATATATATATATATATATATATATATATATATATATATATATATATATATATATATATATATAAGTACATTAGTTCACACTTCTTTGAGATTTCTTTGATCAAATATTATACAGCTGAAAGCTCAGCTTACTTAAATCTCGTTTTCTGGATTTATTAGTCCACTCACGCGCACACACACGTACACACAGACACACACACACACACACACACATATATATATATATATATATATATATATATATATATATATATATATATATATATAAAGAGAGAGAGAGGGAGAATATTGTGTTAAATATATTTCTGTTGTTTATATCTTTTGGACTGCATAAAGAAATATATATCTAGCACTTTGTTTTTGGTGTAAATAAGCTTGACATCCCAGAAAGAAGCCATTACCAGTATTTTTTAGAACTATTAGGTGAACCTCATTTGACATATTGCTCATAGAGATATAACGATTGACATTGCCTTTAAATCTTTGATGATCAAAGTTGACTGGACGTGAAATATGAGAAAAGAAACTCTTAACAAAGAATTTACGGTTCCATTTTACCAATTCTACAGTAAAATATTGAAACCTTGTTGCCAATCTAGTACTGCACTTAAATTCATAGAATCTAGGTACGATAGAGATCGGTTGGTTAATACCCATTTTATTGTGAAAACATTAGCTTCAATAATAAAAACTGACACAGTGTATATATGTGAGTGAGGAAGTATGATACGTTTTCTGTATATAAAAACGTTATGAATATAAAATGTTGAATTTACGAGGTTTCTGTAGTGTTATTAAAATGCTTTCACGATGACCGAACAGAATACTTATCGCCAACAGGCAAAATATATTCCTTCAACCTCTTTGTCAGTGTCAGAAAGCTGACTGCTTTAACCTGATTGGTCCGGCTCCATCCCCAACCTTTTTTCTTTTTTTTTCTTACTTGGCAGTTGATATTTCCATTTAAAATCACAAAAACAACGTTTATTCGGCTTGTGTTTGCTGTACCCGCGGGTATTGGGCTTTGTGTCTTTGTAGGTTCTCTGGTTTTGCCCTCATGGAATTTATATACAATGCCAGAGATGTCAATATATTAGCCGACGGACGATTGAAGTCTCTCATTTTAGGTTTTCCTACTATATACAGTGACATCTATAGTTGAAGATAAGTCGTGAGATAGAGAAGGAAAAAAAAGATAAGTTTTTCTGCAAACCTAACACTAAAAAGAAGAAAAGACAACAGAATTTTCTTTTCTGTTACTTTAAAAACCTGAATTTACAAACCTGTATATGAATTGGTATCAAATATGGATTACATCCGACAGAAAGATAAAAAAAAGACAGGTAAGTGTTCTAAATGTCCGTTGTCAAGAATAACAATGTGTGTAACAGCTTTTTACTACTGCTGGCTTACACGTTGAAACACCGGTACTCATACAAGTACCGAAGATAAGCAACATCGATCCTGGTCAGTACATAGATGGGTGACCATTTTGGAGTGGCAGGTGCAGTAAGCTTGGATGTGCGAGTGGAGATAAGGGCTTGGAATTGTTAATTGGAGAGCTGAATTCCAATTCCATTTCGGTTTGTTATATTCACTTATGAGCAAATATCCTTAGGAAAGGTATGAATCCACCCCTATTGCCCCAGTTATTGGTTAAATTAGTAAGATTTGTATCACTAAAACCATTATTATTTCTCTAAAAAGAAATCTTTTAAATAACCTGCAAAGTGTTCATAAATCGTAGAAACCGAAGCAATCAAATCTAAACAATTAACAAAAATCAAATCAAATAGATAGAAATAAAGAAAAATTCGGATTTATTATTTGTATTGTTCTCAAGTAATTAATTCCTCCTACAATTCCTTAGTCTAGAAGCACCCACTGCCATTTTGAAGGACTGATGTTACATAACAGTTCAACACTTTTTTCTCTTTAGGTTCACCTATTGTTCAGTTCACACTCCTGATCAGTGTTTTGAACAGGAGTAGAGGTTCATCCCTTGTTTCTTTGGCTTTCCGTTTCCTTCCCAAATTTCCTTCAACTCTATACTTCGAACGTCTTTTTTAAACTCTGAAATTTTATTTTTAGTTTGCTTATCGCCCGGTTTACACTCCTTCCTGATCTTTTGAACAGAAAGAGATGTTTATCCCTTGTTTCCTTTTTAGGATTAGCTTTCCATTCCCTTCTAATGTATTTTTCGTTGTCTTTCACTTTTAGTAGACCCTTGCATCTTAGTGACATTATCGTCTTGCTAGGGGTGAATTGATTTTTTTTTTAAATCTAAGGAAATTTCCCTGTTTCTTAATACTTTGCTTAGCTTTTTGAAAGACATATTTCTCTGTTGTAATGTGTCTTTGGATTTCGGTGTCACATTTTCCATCCTCTGTTAAAATACGTCCCAGACAATTTAAATTTTCTCACTTGATTTAAAAGGTTTTTAAATTTTAAAGAACTGATGTCGCTTCTGTGTAAATTTGGAGGTCGTTCGGTTTCAGTATCAGAGGAGTTGATTTATATTCTACAATAGTTTAGGTCATTATTTCTGTTTCGTAGAAAGACTTTCCATTAAGCTTGTCTGCATATGTAAGCAACACTTGTAGCATACCCGATACCTTCCACATGATCTCTGCTTAGTGCGACTTGCTATTGAAAAGTGTCTAGCAAAGCCGAACTTGTAAATCAATTTTCTATTTACTCCTGTCTGATCGGTCCGATAAAGTCAAATTGGTGGCTGATGTCAAAAACAACTTTCAGTCTGTTGTTAAATGGTGTAACGGATGGCTTGTTAATTTTAACGCCACGAAAACTATACTGCTCTTTATTAATCACCTAAGAGACCCTTTCTGCTTTCCGTCAGCATGGCTGATGCTAACCTCGAGGAGAATGACTCGTATTGCCTTCTCAGCTTAACGTTCTCGGCTGACATGAAGTGGGAAGAATATATTGGATCCATTGCTAGCTCATCGGCTAAGAAGGTTGCTTCACTGTGTTCCAGAACCAATCTTACTAATCTATGTCTACTATTCGTCCATGTTTAGAATACGGCTGTCATATATGGCCTGGTACTCCTGCTATATATCTAGAACTCCTTGATAAAATACAAAGAAGAATCAGCAATATTATTGTTCCTGATCTGGCGTCTCGGCTTCAGTTACTTGCCCATAACCGTTAAGTTGTCTCTTTGTTCCTTTTCTATAAATACTTCCATATCAACTGCTCAGTTGAGCTCTTTTCTATTTTAGGTAGACTTTATGAATTTAAGCACAGTACTAACGACAATGAGGTCTCACCAATTTACAGTTAAGTTGGCTAGATCTAACCGTAAGTTCTATACTAACAATTTCTTTTCTCGCTCTTCTACATTGTGGAAATTCTCTTCCGAGTTAATACTTTCCAGCCAACTTTAAACTTCAAAAATTTTAATGCAATATCAATCGTTATCTACTGTCCTACTGATTACACTTTTTTGTTCTTGCTCCTTAGTAAAGTATTGTTTTGTAATTTTTCCACACCAGTAATCCCTTGTTTCTTAGTTGCTTTACTGCCTTACTTGGGATGAAATCGATTGAAAAATATCAAAAAAACAATGCGCAAGTAAATAGACCATGTTTACTGCCCACTGACATCAAGCGTTTCAGAGTGTGTATCGTGTTGTGTGTATGCGCGTGCGTTCGCGTGATAAACGTAGAGAGAAAACAAGTTGCTGAAATTCAGTTCTTAACTTAATGCCAACTATGTTCTAATCGCCGTGTGGAAGTTCGAGAGAAAGAGAGATTTTTTTTTATTGTCTTTTTAAAATCCGACCCTGTTTTTATACAGACCTGTTACGTGACACGACTGTAGTCACGTGACTACATATCTAAGGGAGAGGGGCAACATTTCTGTCGCATATATTTTATTCATCGACGTGGATAGGTGAATGTTACATAAGAAAATTACAACGTAGCAATAACAACACAACAAAAAAACATACAAATTATACAATATAAAATATTTATGAATATTCAACTTGCGCGATGAAATGCGTTTTCAGCTTTCTATTTTCCTATGGGTAGGTGTTTTCATAAAAAAAAAGCCACCTGAGTTCGAGTCTGAAATCTTCAGCCTTGTAGCCTGTATTATTGCGCTTTATTGCTTGAGCCAAACCAAAATGCAGACGTTTATTTATTCACCTTACTCAAAATCATAGTACAGGGTCACCTAGTGAGGATCGAACTCACTCCGCTGGCGAATTTGTTAAAAATTTGCTCTATATCAAGTGACTCTTTGCTCAACCTGCTAAAAGGCCAATAGTGAGATACATTATGAAAATCGAAGTGATTTTTTCAATCGATTTCATCCCAAGCAACACAGTAAAGCCACTATAACACAAGGCTGTGGAAAAATTAGAAAACCAATCTTTACTAAGGAGCAAAAACAACAAAAACAAGTGTAATCAGTAGAACTATAGATAATGATTGATATTGCATTTAAATCTTTGAAGTTTAAAGTTGGCTGGAAAGTATGGATCCGGAAGAGATTTCCACAAGCGAGAAAAGAAACTGTTAGTATAGAACTTACGGTTAGATTTAGCTAACTCTATCTAGGTTTCATTGTTGAACTAGTTACATGCAACCAGTCAGTTCTATTCTAATAGTCTCATTTCTCGCACTTCTCACCTGTGAAAGCCCCTTCAGATTTCTTATTTCCCTGCCACCTACAATGTTCAAAATTTTAAATGCAACGCCAATCGCCATCTTCTGTCTTCCAGAATTCTGTTCTTTTATTGTTCTTTCTCTTCACTAAAGTCTTCACATTCTCTTTCACTCCCAGTAATCTTTTGCGTCCTAGTAGCATTGTCTCCTTGCTTGTTGTGAAATGATAATAAAAGATAAAATATAACTCAAGGTTTCCGCCAATCCAATGCCCTGGATTTCAAATATTTTCTTTGTCTAGGAATAGAGGCGACTCACTTCCGGTTAACGCCTGAGTAACTTACCATTTCTAGACGGCATTTTATTCTATTTGCGTTAGAAGTTCTTCTTCGAATGTTGTAACTAAGGAAAGGCGTAACAGAACAAACATACGTGACATTGATGAGTGCAAATATTGCGATCACAGTAACAAGAATGGCACTAAATGGCAACTACTAAGAGCAACTGAACAATGGGAAACAATAGTTTTATCGCTATGTCTTTGTGCCTGCAAAAATAAATTATGGGTAATCAAATTCGATACTGATTTGGTCAAGTATTATAGATCAACTGAATATAAAGAATAATTGCTATACTGGCTTAAATATAAATGTGCACATTAACAGGGTTATATTTTCTTAATCTGTAATATTAAACTGTCAAATTAGAATCGATATAGGCGTCAAAGTTTAAAGAGAAACAATTTATTTTACTATAAGATCAATAAATTATTTCATTAACATTTTTGGATTATCTTCTTTTAATTCTCTGAACACAATTCACATATTTTAGAACTATGATTATTGGTTTGCTAAAATGCCAAATGTCTCAATTGTGCCACCAACTCGGACATTTACAGCTAAAGCCCCGCCTTACTACTTACTACCGGTCTGACTCCCTACGTATTCCTTAACAGGCACCTCCACTAAATTTTCGATACCTAAAGTTTAAAATGAATTTTTAAAAAATGAAAAAGCATTCTTGAAGCTTACTTTTTAGCTTTAATTGAAAACTAAACGATTACATTTTTACTGTTTCCAGTTTGGTGTATCTCAAATAGAAATTATATTAATTGGAATCTTAACTTTTTGGTCACTTTGAGCAAAATCATTAAAATCGGCCATTTTTGACACATTTTGTAAACAAAAGTTAATTGTCGGTTTTAAGAATCTTGCAAAAATAAAATATATATTTGTGACACGTTATTAGAGGAAAATTAGCAAATTTAAAGTTAAATTAATCTGATTTGAAACAAATATTACTTATAGCAGAAAATGTAGTATACAAGCATTTCTTAACCACGGAGTCATGTTTTTCTGATGTGTTGATTGGTTTATTGACAGCCTGACGTATTGAAAAGCTAAGTACAGCTGATCAAAATTCTAAGTGAACGCTTTGTTTTTAATTTTTAACTATGTAGTATTTTTTAAATTAACATAATATTTTCAGCAATTATCTAATATTTTATTGAATTTTACTTTCTTTAGCTTTATAGCTTACGTTTCAAGATGCTTTCTGAAAAAATAATAAAATTTAAAATACTATAATTTTTTCTTAATCTAATTTAAAAATTTAATAACTTAGATAATTAAAAAATTAATGAAATACCATGATATACAGTGGGGAGGAAATTTGTACACTTGAAAAATTGTATTTCTATAAATGTAAAAGCCTTAAATAAAACAAATCTCGGCACATTTTATGTATAAAGACACATACTATTAAAAAAATAATAATAAACTTAATTAATTCTTATTATAACAGAAAATAATGCATTTTTTAATTCTAACTGGTGAAAAAAGTATTCGTACAAATCAATTATTAGAATGAAATAATCAATTAATTATGAAAAAAGTATATTCTAGAATGTTCCAGTAATGTTATCAGTAATTATAGTTAACGCTATTAGCCATTATCAGAGCATTCTGCAATTTCTAGTCTTATGAGAAGGTTCTAATAATGCCTAAAGGTAAAGAATTGACTATTTCACAAAAACAACACATTTTGTCTCTTTGGAAAGATGGGAATAGTTACAGAACGATTTCTAACAACCTGAATATTCCTTTTACTACAATTGCTTCGTTCATTGCAAGGTTTAAAACTCATAACAGCGTCGAAAACCAAAGACGGACAGATTTCTCTAAGATCAGCAAGGATATTAGGACGCCAGATCCACCTAAATCCACAGGTTACTCGAGAAGAGCTGCAGGAACATCTGCGTGCATTAGGGATTAAATTAACCAAGCGTACAATAAGTAATGAACTACACAAAAACAGTCCCAAGGAAGACTCCACTTTTCTTGAAACGACACAGAGATGCTAGGCTAAAATTCGTTAGAGGGCATAAGGATAAAGAATATTCATTTTGGGAAAAAGTACTATGGACAGATGAAACTAAAATAGAGTTGTTTGGTCATAATTATCGAAATCATGTGTGGAGGAAGGACGGTGAAGCCTACTTACCAAGAACACGTTGCCAACTGTAAAGTTTGGTGGTGGCAGTATCATGATCTGGGGCTGTTTTTCTGCAAAAAGTGTTGGCAGAATATCAATAATAGATGGCAAGATGAATGCCGAAAGATACCAGAAAATCCTGCAAGACAATTTAATGCGTTCTGTTGAGAGACTTCGGCTACCTCCTGATTGGTTTTTCCAACTGGATAATGATCCTAAGCATACTGCTAGATCTACAAAGAAATGGTTAGCTGAAAGTAATGTTGATGTCTTGCAATGGCCAAGTCAGTCTCCAGACTTGAACCCAATCGATAATTTATGGCGATATTTGAAAATTCAAATTGGGAAAAGAACACCAACAAATATCAAGAATTTGAAGACAATATGCCAAGAAGAATGGGACAAAATACCACTTAATGTGTGCAAATCATTAGTTGAGACCTACAGGAATAGACTGGTAGCTGTTGAACTCAATAAAGGATATTCCACAAAGTATTAAATTAAGATAATATGCTTTTTTTGTTTTGTACGAATAATTTTTTCATGCATTAATTTCTGTTAGAATAAGAATTAATTAAGTTTATTACTATTTTTTAATAAAATGTATCTTTACACATAAAATGTATCAAAATTTGTTTTAGTTAAGGCTTTTACATTTATAAAAATACAATTTTTCATGTGTACGAATATTTATTTCCCCCCACTGTAGGTAACTCAATAATTTAAGAAACATTATTGCATTTTATTTATTAACAATTTATATTTTTTAATATCTTTCTTATTTTCCATTTTATCCTTTATTATTAATTGCTATTATGATGGTTATTAAATGTTTCAGTTATTTTATTTATTAAATTTTTATAGTACTTTAAATTTTATTATTAATTTGGTAATTCTTTACACTTTTATTATTTTAATTTATCATAATCCAATAACCTAAACAATATATAAAAAAATTGTTACTATGTGTAACAGTGAAAAAACTTTTGGAAATATTTTGTGGCCTTGAAAGGGCCGTTTTTATCTCTTCAATTGCCTCTTCAACCGTCATCATTGCTGGATTGATTCTCCAGATAGAGGTCCCACATAACATAGTCAGCGTTAACTTTTATTTGTTCAATTGAGAGTTGTCAGCTATACCATTAAGATAGGAAATATTATAAAATAAAACTAATGATGTAGCCGACATAATTACTGTTTACACCATCAATTGTCCAAATATGCCTGATGGTATGTCCAGCTATGTTTAGTGAAATAGGAATTGCCAAAAAAGTAAAACTTACTTTAAACATTTGAAGTTGTGATTTGCAAAGCCTGTTGAGACGTAAACACAGGAATGAATAATGAAATTAATGAATTGCACACAGCCGAAAAAGTTTATTTGATTTTTTTCACTACCAGGTTACAACCTTTAAAATACGTATCAAAAAATGATAATGTCATTTATGGACTACCATACTTACAAAAATTGGAATCTTTATGTGCTAAAAATTTCAAATTATTTTTAAAATCTTGATGCAAAACGACTTTTATTAAGTTTTTCAATTTTTGATTCGTAAATATAGTTTTAACTTAATAACAATATCACCTAACCGACTTGCAGAATTTTAAACGGTTTATATATTATAAATTATTATTATTAAAATTTTAAAAAAACTTAAAACAATTCTTGTAAAAATTCATTATTTATCGATTTTTTTCTTAAGATTATAATGTCCTTAATAAATCTTATTTATAAAAGCAATTAAAAGCTTTTCTAATTAAATAATTTTATTAAATTCAGCTTTTCTTCACAGAGCTTAAGACTATATCATTATTGCGCAAACGTCACAAAAAAATTATTACAAAAAAAAATTTTTGGCATTAAATAAAAAAAAATATTTTTTGACATTAAATAACCTGTAAAATAATGGTAAGGCGTAGAAAGCGAATCAATAAATGAATCCAACTTGAAGGCTCGCATTGGGCACAAGCATGTAACCATTGATTCAATCGGTCGAACTCTTTTCCTTGGTCTTAATCTTTAGTTTAGCAAGGCCTCTGCCCAGCGATGGTGTCTCATCAGTAACATTGGCTATGGAGCCCATAGCTATGGAGCCCATAGCTATGGAGCCCACTCTAAACCATTGTGAAATGAGATGGTTGGTGATCAATACAAGAAGCTTCATTGGTACGTCTGACAAATCTTGTATTAAATCTTGGCAGCTGTCTAGCGAATTGATCACACCAGAAAAGCCTAGTGTTCCCCAACCCGTGTCTAGTCGCTGATGAGCCGTCCACACGGCAGGTAATGACGAGTTACATTGTACGAATACTAATATTTTCTACATTTGTCTGCCTTTTTCTAACATTTTATTTGTATTGATATCGCTATTGTTCCCGCTCTTTTCTCTACCACCCTGAAATATTTTGATAAAGAAATGAAACTTTTAAAGAAAAAATGTCTATCGTATAACTAAAATATATTTTTATTTGCAAAGCAATCCCAAATCACTTCGTAAACCTTTAACATCACGAATCTATTTACACATTGACTCTCGTGAATGTTGAATGATGATGTTCACTTTTGAAGTTCGTCATTATTCGGAAGAATTCCAATATGTACATTTTCGTTAGAAATGAAAATTACATTGACGTAAAGATTATTTTTAAAGAATTCATAGATTTTAGTTATTTTATTGGATTATTTTAACAGAATATTTGCATAAAAATAAATCTCCATAAAACAGTTAAATTGTTGCAAGTTAGATAGATAGATAGATAGATAGATAGATAGATAGATAGATAGATTAATTAAGTTTATTGCTTTCAAGGGAAATAACCTTCAATTTAAAAACACAGAGTTATTTCCCCTTTTCCATACGTTGTCTTATTGCCTTAAAATAATAAATTTTATTTTTCTTACAAACACTCGGAATTAACATTTTTTTTTATTTACTGATTTGAGTTCTAAAAAAATCAAAAAATTGTCATTTATAAATTTAGCTAAATTTTATTTTTGACTCCAGTGAAGATGAAAAATTCATCTACATGTTTGGTTAGCAAACATCTAATTTATTTTACTTTTCTTTGCATAGTGACTATTATTATTCATTTAATAACATGTCCCACCAAAATGAATGCGTTTTTTTCCGAAATAAAAATTAAAATATCACTACCACCTTTTTTTAAAATATTGCCAAAAATTAGAAATTCCTCCGATTTAAATTTTCTGGACTTATTCAAAAATGAATCATTTTTATACTGATTGGATCATTTTATCACAAATCCCTGTCAAAATATTGCAGATGGGTAGCTGTTTCAATATCTCGTGTGTAGTTTTTAATTGTGGAGTTGGGGTGGGGTCTTCACAATTATATAAAGAAAAATCCCTGAAGATGTTATTTCGGTAAAAAAGAAACATTATGAACATTCTTAAAATTTGCCTCCGAACCTCCCAAAAATAATTCAATAAAATTTAATTTTTTTTTTTAGATTTCGTGCTTTCATAATTTAATAGAACATTAAATTCGGATTGAACCGGAAAAATCTACCCTTTTTATATATTTTTAAATTAATTGTCATTTTTTAGTGTTTTGAAATTCATCCTTCATACTTTTTGTAACAAGATTTTTAATGACATGTTTGAAGAATCGAAAAATCTAAAGTTTAATACCAATTTCGAGTGTGAACCTTTTTTTATATTTTAATTTTTTTTTTTTTTTTAGCAAATGTTAAATTATTTTTTGTGAAGACGTTTAAAAAGGAAATCATTGTGAATCATTCTATGATTGAATATTATGAGTAATATGATACAATACAATAATTCTTGAATTCAGAATAATTTTTTAAAAGATCATATACGATATAATTAAATATTTTATGACATCAACAGTCAAAAAAAATGATCAAAACATAAAGGCAATAAATTAAACTCAACATTATCACTTAAATAAAAATACTTAAAATATAGAGTATAAAAAAAAACATTTTTTTACCAAGTTTCATAAAAACGTATAGAATAAAAATTGTATTCCCAAACTATTGGTTTTATAAGGTCAAAGATAATTTATTAAACATTAATACCAATTTCTTGATTATTGTACTGCTGGTGTTCTATATTTCTTTAATTTTTTGTTGCTGCTAATTTTTCGCGCGCTTTTTAAGTCAGTGACTAGAGTAGAAAGTTAATGTGATTGACCACAGGCTACTATGCGTAAATAAATGTTATTTTCCTTATGCTCTAAGCAAAAAATAAGCATTACGTTTACAAAACCCCGTTAATTAATCATTAAATTTACTAACCGACTTTGAAACACATCTCTAGGACAAATATTGTTTTTTTAAGAGATTTTTCAATTTTTTGCTTACATTTTTTTGTCTATAATGGCGATTCAATGTGTCGATGAGTAAACATGTCAATGTTTTATGCCTAAAAACTTTATTTACGTACGGAAATTAATTTTATTTTAATACGGATTAGCTTTAGGCTATTATCTTTCAAATAAAACCAAAATTTAACTTCAAAGACATTTTCATTATTTAAAATGTGTCTTTAGGGTTTTTTGGAAGTCTGTGGCGATAGCAAATTCAATCAAGATATCCTGAAATCACGTTTATTATGTAAATTCTACTTTTTACTCTTTTAAATATTTCTCGAATAATATTTTGCTAAAGTCTATTAAACATCAGCAAAAATGATAAAATATTTTATTTATATTTCAAACGTAGATAGAGTTACTTTTTTAGACTGCGGGGGTCTCTTTTTTGTCATCAGGGCGCTTTCGTCTCATAAGCAAGTACGCTCCATCTCTTAACTCAAAATCAAACAAATCACTGGAATTATTCACAACGTTTTAATCAGCACCTGCATATCTCTTCTAACTATTTTTTTCTTCTTCTTACACCTCTTTCTTCTTTCAATATTCTTCTATTCTCTACATGACTTCTTTCTTTTGTTTTATCCCTTCAAGCTTTGGACGATTTATATTCACTCTTGATCTTTTCATTTCCGTTTCATCCGCCATGAATAGACTCCATTTTAATCATTCAATGCGATAAAAAGTAAACTTAGTTTTTCTTTCCCCTTTTTTATAATCATTATTTAATATGGACAGCCAGCCATGCGGGCAACGGAAAATCATTAAAGATTTAAAATTATTTTGTTTCAACCACTTCAGGTCGCCGCAGGAGAATATTAATTTTAAAATTGTATCGAAAAGAATCGTCAGATTCCATTTTATTTTCTTTATTTTTGAAAGGAACAATAACGTGGCGAACTGAACTTCTGCACAACAAAGTTCAACATTTAAAAAAGGAAATGCTCAATTTTTCTCCATAAAATATATATTAGGTTGTTCAGAAATCAATACAGGTTTTATATTTTTATTTGTTTCAAAATCTTTAAGAATAAAAACACATGCAACTGGTGTAAAATTATAGATCATTTTAAATATGCTCTTTCATTCTGTTTATTCTATATGTAATATATATTGCTTTTCCGTCAATTTTCTGATGATTTAGCAAGATAAGCAATATGACTTTAGTTTCTCTCGGTCAATTTCTTCCTTTATGTGCCGTATCCCTTCAGGACGTAGGCGATCATGGCCCTCCACATCTTCATGTCCCTTGTAACTCTTAATAAGTTTTGTCTTCTTGTTATTTCTCCCAAATCCTCTTCTACCATCCATTTGCTCAAGCTTATCAAGTATGTTATGTGCTGCTTTCCTCTGTCCCTCTTTTCCTCAGTCTGTCATGTGAGTATCAGATTTTCCAAGCCCTCCTTTCTCATTATGCACCCCAGAAATTTCAACTGCCTCTTCCTGATGTTAAGTATAAGTTTCCTCTTCATTTCCATTCTCTCCAAAGCCTTGTTGTTGCTAACATGTTCAGTCCATGGTATCCTCAGCATCTTTCTGTAGAACCACATTTCTATTGCTTCAAGTCTCTTCTTCGTCTTAAAGGAGATTGTCCAACATTTGCTACCATACAGGAAGACAGATATCACATAACAGTTCAGTTTCTTTGTTTCTAACAAAATTTTTCTGTCTCTTAATACTCTGCTTAGCTTTTGGAATGCATCTTTGGTCATCCCAATACGCCTTCGGATTTCAGTGTCGCACTTTTTGTCTTCTTTTATCTCCAAAAATTTAAATGCAATGTCAATCGTTATCGTCTGTCTTTCAATTCTTGTTCTTTTGTTGCCCTCTCTCTTTAATTGTATATTTGTCACATATTGTCTAACACCCAGTAATTCTATGCTTTATTGTTTTGCATGGTGTGATGTCATAAAAAAAGATAAGTTAAAAAAAAAAATTAAGATTTCAAAACAGGATTTCCGATAATTTATTTCTATGAGTTTAAAATTGTCCACAGTGCATCACAAACGGTGAGAAAGATCAGTGAAGCCAAAGCATCAAGGAAGATTAAAACGTTGGTTCCAAAAAATTTTGCCGTAGTGAATTCCCTGCGGAAATACGGATGATCGCAGAAGTCCTTCTGCTACTGACTACGATGAATTAAAGGCACTGGAAGCAAATTCTCATACAGCTATTTGGGAGAGTTAAATTGAAGCACTAGAACAATTCCTGGAAAAAAATGTACCGAATTGGAAAAGTTGAAGAAGCTTAAACAAATTAAACAAAAACTACAAAAGAATCATCATTATGAAGTTTGCACTTTGCTATTTTTACGCAACAAAAACGACCTATTTCTTGAACGCATGGTGACGTGCGATGAAAAGTGGATCGTTTACAACAACCGATGACGTCGAACTGAGATAAACCTCCTACACACTTCCTAAAGCTTAAGTTGGACCAAAACGAGGTCACCGGGATCTTGTTGGTCCATAGTCGGGTTAAATCACAGAAGTTCTTTGAATCCTCTTAATCCTTTCTGAGTCCTGGCGAAAAATCCCAGCAGAAAAATACAGCCCCCAAATCGATGAAATGTATCAAAATTTTCAAAGTAGGTGTCCAACATTGGCCATTAGAAAAGTTTCAGTCTTCTTGCAAGACAATACTCGACCTCACGTCGCACTACCAACGCTCCTGATGTTGAACCAATTGGGATTTATTGTTATATAAAGGAATATTCAGTCAATATTTGTTGTAATATAAACATAGTTTTAAAAAATAATCAGCACATATTACTAAAAATATAATATTTAAATAAATATTTAATATTTATTTAACTTTATTGCATCCCGATATTTTAATAAAGATTTTGCGTAAGTAATTTGCGTAAGTATTAAAAAGGAAAAAAGTTTAAAATATAAAAAATAAAAATTAAAACTCAAACTTACATTTTGGTAATATAAAGTAGAATAATTACAAATTGATGATGTAGTATTTAAGAAATTTAACAAATGGAAAACGTTTCATTGAAACTAGATTGATTACGCGTTTCATCATTCTAGGCTTCATCAGATCCAAAAACGAAAGAAAGAAATGTGTGTATATATATTTGTGTGTATGCTTAAATAATGTTTCTCGTGATTAAAGAAGAATGAGTGACTTTTACAAAAGCCGTTAATATTAATTCTGTATCTTTTCTTTATAATTCTTTGTTCATGTCGAAAGGTATTAATATATTTTCCTAGCTTTTTTTGTATCGAATTGAAGATAAATCCTCATCTCATTTTCAGAAATGAATCAAAGGCAAATCCTCATTCAATACATGAGAATAAGTTGAAAATAAAACGTCACTTATTTTCTTTCTTCTATAATCACGAGAAATGCCAGCTTATGTAAAAAGTACTATAATTCATTATTTAAGCATACACACAAATACAAATTCAGACATTTCTTTCTTTCGTTTTTGATGATGACTAGACAGGCGAAACGCGTAGTTAAATCTAGTTTCAATGAAACGTTTTCTATTTGTCAAATTTCTTAAAAACTTTGGCAGGATTCTATATCCTATTTTAAAGATGTATTATATAAAAAATTGAGCGGCGTCACATGATTAACATTTTGAATTTGGTGACGAGCATTCCAAAAAAACCTTCTTTTTTTTTAATTGAAAGACGTAATATTGCAAAATATAAGCGTCACTACGTGTTTACGGAATGAATATATTTGAATTAACGATTAACGATCAAAATTTGGAAAAGTAAAAAGAAGTAAATAAAATAAGATAAAATATATAAATTGGTTCACTGTGTCGCGTTAGACTATTTTTCTCTCCAGAGTCTACCTTTCATATCTACAGGTCTACCATTCGTCCATGCTTAGAATATTGCTGCCACATATGGTCAGGTGCTCCTACACAGCTTCATCTACAGCTCCTTCATAGAATCGAAAGAATCAGCAATATTATTGGCCCCGATCTGGCATCTTGGCTTCAGTCACTCTCCTACCGCCATGAGATTGCATCCCTTCGCCTTTTCTATAAACACTTTCATGGTACTTGTTCGGATGAGTTCTTCGCTATGGTACCAAGACTCTTTGAGTACTAGACTGGCGACGTGATCTCACCAATTTACAGTTGAATTTGCTAGATGTAACCGTAACTTCTAACCGTAAACGCCACACTACGCGAAGACTCTATTTTCCCTTTTAAATAAAATAAATTCTTCTCACTAAGATTTTTTCTCGAAAGTCCATATCTGCTGAGTTTCTTGTCCGAAACGTAAATAAAACAATTTATGAATACTTAATGGATTTATTCAATCCGACAATTATATTACTTCGTCTCATTATCTACTCTTCGGGGCCAAGTCGGTAAGGCGTGTCGGGATAAATGGTAGTTCCCTCTGGCCTGAGAGATGTAGACAAGATATATATGACTGGTTTCCTATTGAACGGTACTTGAGAGAAATTCGAAATATTTTATTCAAAATTGAACTTGGTAATTCAATTTTGAATAAACTCCAGTTTTGATTTGTGGAACTACAGCTTTGATTGGTTTAAATCAATAGATCAAATGTAGATAATGGTAGTATTGACCTAACAGAGAGACTTGAACAATAATGTCTAAATCGATGTTTTCTTTTAGAGGACACGGCCTTCGATTTTGAAGAATCTCGATTTTGAATCCTATATTTTGTTTGAATGTTTTTACATGACAAAAATTATAAACTCGCTTTTTTCTGAGTTATAGAGAGGAAAAGGCAAAATAGAATATGCGAACGAAATTTGTACAACCTTTGTTAGAACGATGTAGTTGAGATCGCAATATCAAAATATGAGCGCTGCCATATTAAACAGAAGATCTCATGATTGAACAGCTGTCTGGATATGGATCCTGTATCACAAAAGGAAATGAAGATTTGTCAATAAAAAATATTAAGTCTTATCGAAGCAGACATGACTGTTCATAATTTCCGTATTGAGTTAGGGACAGTAATAACTGCCGTTCGCATTTGCAAAAGGGCAGGTGATGATAAAACCTGAATCTCTCTTCAATAAACAACGATGGAAAAAAAATTATTAATTCTTAATGACTTTCTTTACAGCCAACTTCATAAATCCATAATGTTTTCAGTCAATCAATTCATTTCTCATTTTTGCTCACTTATTTTGCCCCCGAACGAGAAATACAGAATTCTATTTGGAAGAAGCAAAAGCAATTTTAACATGCAACACATCCCAAAGATAGATTTTATTGTATTTTTGATCTCACTGATTTTTTTTTGTTTGTTTTTTTTTTTTTTTAATTTTGCTTAAATCAGAAATGAATGAGCATTTTACAAATAATAAAATAAAATTATTGTTTTTTTTTTGTTTTTTTCGTACAGAAAATAATACAGAAATACATGAGAAGTTTCACAATTACAGCATTTGCAGGCCTACTAAACGCACCCACACATTGGACCACCCAGATTTTGGCATGGAATATTTAGGAAGAAAAATGCACGCATCACAACAAAAAATAAAATAAAAATTATAACCTTATGTTACATTCTCACTAATCATAAAGAAACACTTATAGTATCGGTAAAAATGATATAACTGGTGCTTTTTTTTTTAATAGAAGCTGTCATATATGGTTTGGGGCACCTTTTGTTTACCTCGGAGTTCTTGACAAGATCCAGAGACGGATATGTAATATAATTGGCCCTGATCTGGCGTCTCGTCTACAGTCACTCTCTCACAGTCGCGCCGTGGCCTCTCTCTGTCTTTTCTACAAATACTTTCATGGTAATTGCTCCGATGAGCTGCTTTCACTGGTTCCCAGACTCCATGAATTCAAGCACCCTACGAGGCTGGCATCACGCCCCCACCCTTATACTGTAGAAACTTTTAAATGTAGCCGTCTCTTCTACTCCAATAGCTTCATATCTCGCACCTCTCGCCTGTGGAACACCCTTCCCAATTACTGTTTCCCTGAGAGCTATAATCTCCAACTATTCAAATGTAATGTCAATCGACATCTCCAGTTACCTTGATCTATCCACTATCCCTCTCCTTATCCTTTCTTCTATCACTCCTATCTGCTCTTGCTCCAAATCTTCTGCAACCCCCTGCTTCACGCCTTGCTCGGGGCGTAATGTTTAAAAAAAATAGAAGTGAGGCATTTTTTGGAAAAGAATTTTAGTACATTTCGTCATGCATTTATTAAAAATTGTTTTGGTTATTTTATTATTTCAAATGTTATTATAGTGGATATATATATATATATATATATATATATATATATATATATATATATATATATATATATATATATATATATTAAAATCGCCATGTCTCTTCAGCATGTAAACAATCATTTCTCTCCCTAGATTGCTTTTTTATTCTCTGTGAATTGCCTTGACTTCTTAGGAAAAATAAGGGCGAAGTTTCTCATTACTTACTCCGCGGTTTTTTTTTCTTGGGGTGGTTACCACATAAGTATAAAGAGCCTACTCTGATATTTAACCCATAGCTGTAGGGAGACGAAAAAGATTCATGCTTTTACCCAAGAAAATGAACGCAGCCGATGCGAGTAGAATTTAAACTCGGCACACCGATTCCACTTACAGCGCCGATAGCTGTTACGCTACCCGCACATTTTGCTTTTAGCGAAATTTATGACAAAGTATGACACAGTACCGATAGCAGACACGGAAATGAAATTACAAAATCTCCTACAGAAGATAGCGACGGAGATTGAGAAAGAACTAAGCATAAACTAAAAGAAGGCGGAGTGCATGGTCGTCGGTAAGAGGATGAGCCCGAAATGCGATTTAAAGGCCGGGAACAGTAGAATCAAGCAGACGCGGAAGATGACATATCTGGGAAGCGTCCTGACAAAGGAAGGTAAGTGCGATACTGAGATTCGTAGGCGTATTGGGATGGCCAAAGATCCATTCCAAAAGCTGGTCAAAGTACTACGAGACAGGTGGTTTTCTTTGGTAAAAAAGAAAAGAATACTTAACTGTTACGTGACATCTGTCCTTCTTTACGACAGCGAATTTTGGAAGATTTCTTCTAAAATAGAGAAGAGACTCGAGGCGACGGAGATGTCGTTCTACATTATATAACTGGTGCTTTTTTAAATAGAAGCTGCCATATATGGTCTGGGGCACCTTTTGTTTACCTCGGAGTTCTTGACAAGATCCAGAGACGGATATGTAATATAATTGTAATGCTAAGGATATCATGGATCGAGCGTGTGAGCAATGATGAGATCTTACAGATGTTGCAAACAAGGAGGTGGCTTATACTTAATATCAGGAAGAGGCGGTTGAATCTGGGACACATAATGAGGAAGGAGGGCCTGGAGAATCTGATACTCACGGATCGAATAGAAGGAAAGAGAGACAAGGGAAAGTAGCGCGTGAGATATCTGGCAAGATTGAGCTGTTGGATGACAGAACATGGTCTGGGGGAGGAAGCAGAGGGAAAAAACTTGTTGAGAGCTGTAAGGGATAGAGAGAGGTGGAGAGCCATGATCGCCTACATCCTGAAAGGACATGGCACATAAAAAGAAAGAATGACAGAGCATTAGAAAAAAATATGTGACGCCTTTTGTCAGGGCTTCCTCTGTCTAAAGTGATTTAATCAAACATACACATGAAGGCCGAAATTTAATGGTTATTTTTTTTAAATATGTGCCGATCTCATTTAGTTTCTTTTGAGTTTTTAGTGATTCCAAAAGAAAGAATTTTTTTTCGAAAATATTTTACATCAGAATCACTCGCAATGTGATGCAGGGTAAAAAAAACAAAAACGGAAAGAACGCCATAACGAAAGATTACGTGACAAATTTGGACAATCTCGTCGGAAGTGGCTGATCGATCGAGCCATTTCTGTTTGTGAAAAATGCAAAACTGATAAGTGAATGTCCAAGTCAATAATACTGCTAGAACTGTTGACTGGATTTTAGGATAAATAAATCTGTTCTGTTTTGTCATTCTTACTGGTCTTTTCATGCCAACCTTTTGCTTCTTTTGTTTGTGACAAATGAAGTCATGCAAAACATCAACCCACGGGAGGGTCATTGAAAAGGACAATAATGACTGCTAACTATTCATTAATAATCTTTAGTCCCTTTCGAAACCGCGTGATGCTTTTGGTAATCAATGGTCTCTATCAAGTATTATTTAACATTCACATGAGGAATGAGTTTCCATTTCTGATGTGTATTCAACAAGCAACAACAATTTCTAAACACACAAAGTATTTAAAATTAGATTTTCACTGTGCGTTATTCACTGATTAGGGCAAAATGACGTCAGATGGACCCGACGTGTGTCTAACCGAAGCGTCTACAAGAAGATGGAGGAGTCATACTGTTATGGGACCTTACCCATAATAACATAATGGACTATTTCATAAGTAATAAATACTGCGCCTCAAGAGGAAGCAGAGAGTTCAGTCTGAAGTCTGGAGTGAAGTCCGTCAGGAGTCTGTCAGTCAGAGCGAGCGAGTCAATTAGTCGAGTCAGAGGCAGTCCGAAACAGAATCGCGTTCAGACAATTACTTACAAGACATTGGAATAGTGATACTGGTCGAGACTACATTGTTCTCCCTACTAAACCTGATTGTTCATACTAACACTTTATACTTCTCTGTATATATTCCTGTTTGAAATATATCTGTGTTATTCCATATCCACCTTCGAGTTCTTCTTTATTGGTTCTACCTGGGACCATCACCGTGGTACAAGGACCTGGGCCATAACACATACCTTGGGCAGGTACTATTGGCAATGAGTTGGTTGGACTCTGAGGAGTTAATGATGACGTCAAAATTAACTTTCCTGCTTCAACTAAATTCCTAGGGATCAACTTTCAGACATGGTTAAAAAAAACACTTAACCATTCCAACAAAAAATGGTATTTGTCCAGGAAATTCCTCTAAGCTCACACTACTATCGATACCGTTGAATCTTCTTCTTCTATGTGCCGATTATGGTTCTCCACAACTTTCTATCTTGTGTGGCTCTAAACAGTTTTTCTCGCTTTAAGATTAAAAATAACTGTCGTAAAATGTTACTAGTGTGTTCGTTGGATCTTTATCAAAAATCTTTGGAGCATCTTCAAGAAATTGTTTGCCGTCATTATGATGGAGGCAAACAATTTTTCCACCAATTTTCCACCAAGAATGAACTTTTGGAAGTAATATCGACTGTTTACAAACAGGATATAGAATCCAGAAATATGAAGCAAATTATTATAAAGTGAGAAACAGTTTCATTGACTTGATTACGCGTTTCGTTAGATAGGATTCCTCAGATCAAAACGAAAGAAATATGTGTGTACATTTTTGTATGTCTGCTTCAATATTAAATCGATAATACTTTCTCCAGCTATATATAAAAGAGTTTCCCTCTTTCTCAAATTTATCAAAACTTTGTTTGGATTCGACACGAAAAACACAATGACATACCTATAATTAATCAGAAAATTTAAATTTCATTTAATTCTGTAAAATGTGGGGAGATATCTTAAACTCAATGCAGAAAAGCCGGAAGAATGTAAAGACAAAGAAAAAACTGAAAAGAAAAGAAAACAGCATAAATTAACACATACAAAAATCACACAATTTTGTTCTTTCATCCAGACCAGTTGGACGTCACCTTAGCGCGAAAAGTATTAAAAACTAGCAGTAGAGCCCGGCGTTTCCCGGGGATGTAACAGTAAGAGATAGATCAAGTTTCGACCATCATAAAGACTGAAAAATAAAATTGACAAAGATTATTGTTTAAGGTTGACGGACACGCATGTCTTAATTAGTTTTTTTTTTACGAATTGGTCAAACACAAACTCAAACAAAAACATTGTTTTCAATCGTTATGAGTCTACCGATTGAATAGAATTTTATTATAAACAATTGTCTTGTAAATAAATTTTTTAAAGCATTCTGAATGTAAAAATAAAGAAAAAAGTGTGCAAGATAATAAGAAACACTACCTGCCAAAAAAAATGAAGTTTTGTTGAAATCGGTTGAAAAATGTAGGAAATCCGATCCCGTATATAAAGAACACTCACGCACGCACACACAAACAACCTGAGTTTTATAATAAGAATAACTCGATATGAGTTGTCCCCCTTTCATTCTGGCGACAGAATCGTGTTTTATCGTGTTTTCAAATTGATTTCGTACAAAAACAATTGTGTTTTTCCAATTTTTGACGCTGTCAGAACCAGCGCAAGGTAATTTTACGTAGTCCTGTGACGTTTTGTTGAAATCGATTGAAAAATGTAGGAAATCCAATCCAATATATAAACGTACAGACACACACACACACACACACAATCTGCGTTTTATAATAAGTAAGATTCAATATTGAAGCACAAACACAACCATATATTCCTTTCGCTTTGATCTAAGGAAGCCTATCTAACGATGGCGAAACGCAAAATAAATTCAATAAATTTGTTTCCCACTTTATCAGATTTATCAAATATTAACTGTTTGTGACCTCTGAAAATGTTTTTGTAATGAAAGTCTTCTGCGTGCACTCACCTTTTCTTTTCTAGAAAAAAAAAGATGAAAATTATATCAGCAAATAAGATTAGCTTTCTACTGTGTTATTTGATCAAACTTTTAATACTTCATATTTGATTCCTTTGAATAAATTGTTGTTGTGTTTAGTCATTGTTGTTCTTGTTGTTATCCATCTATCACTTCAAACTGAGTCGTTTGAAATGTTTGCATATAACTTGGAACGAGTTTAATAATTATCTTTTTATATTCTAACATAAATTAAGTTCTACATTGTTGTAGCATACCTACGGACGATAATGGGTATATCCTCATTCAAATAAATACAGTAGTAAATACTGTATGTTGGTCTACAATTGGAGGTTCGTCTCCAGCTGTGCTTGGTCAAACTCTCTACATCTGAGCAGAGAGGATCCCCAGACGAGGCTATGTCGAAGAGCAGAGTCACATCTCGGGAAACTTATACGGAATCTACGATGAGTTTTTGGCCGAGCCGACGGGCCCGTATGACCCACATTAAATTCGGCCTTGTGCCACATCTGACAGCGTGGGGCAGTTGGTAGATATCCTGCAGTTAGAGGACTACTACTTCTACACGCCGCTGGCTAATCTTATATGTGTTGTTCTCGTCCTAAGTATTATCGTTCATTACCAACCTTCGTGTGATTATTCTATTCAGTAATCTTCCCTTGGTTAAGCATATATTTTAATACGATATTAAATTTTGTATAAATGAACAACCTATATCTGAGCGAAATTTGTTTACTTTAGGTTCATTCGTTTCCTAATTATTACCATTCTATTTACTTGCATATATTAATGAAATGTAGTGTATTATGATTTGATTTTCGATGCTGTTCCACTGCACTTAAGATGGAACGATAAATTATATGGCCACTGAAAAGTCGAAGCAACACAAAGACGACACTAGACGTGGTAAACTTAACAACTTATCTATTCAAATTGCCCGCTGAATCCGTCTTGATCCCAGAATTCCGGAAATGCTTACATTCATCATCATTATTGATGTTGTTATAACAGATGCAACGATATTGATTCACATACCTTCAATATCAGGGGATCTTTGGTTTCAGGCAAATGCACACGACTAGTCATTCGTGGCCAGAGACAATTTACAGTAAGTAACATGTCATTATAGTGCTTTCTAATTGCATTCTGACTTCTATTATATGATATGTCTCTTCAGACCATAACTCGCCACAACTTCTTTTGACGCTTTATCATCTTTCTTTGGTCTAGTTCTGTCGTCCATTCACTCACATTAAATAATTACACTTTCTCCCAACTTATCTTGCTTTCAATATGTCCCGGGAGAACTTCTTTATTTTTAGTAAAGAGGGCTTGGAGAATTTGACACTCACGGGACATATTGAAGGTAAAAGAACTGAGGGAAACAACGAGTAGCTTGTGTAAAAGCAAGAAACCATAAGAAGTTGTGGAGAGCTACGACCCAACATATAAAGAAGAAGAAGGTTATTTTTTTTACTTATATTAGGTGACTTTTTGAGAAGTTAATTCTTTTTTCTTATTCTGAATAAACAAGTATATTAGAATTTCCGTTTCATGCAGTTGAGTCTGCAACTTGAGACTTTCAGCAAATCTCAAAAAAATCGAGGAAAGTGAATGTTCTATCGGGTTTATTTATGAAAAGTAGGTGTCCGTAGGCAGAGTCCGTGCCATGGAGATAACAATGAAGAAAATACTTGATAGTGAAAACTTAAATCGGTCGTAACACACTTGTGTTATCAGAGAACACTTTCACATTTTCCTTCGAGTGTGTTTCTGTATTAGTCATAGAAACGTTCAACCCGATTTCTTTTCAAACCAGATAGAAAAAATTCCAGTTTGAGATCAGATAAGGGAGTGGAATTCGGCGTTGATAACTGAGGCGCCATGCTGAAGACATGCAAATAAATGAAAACAGGGCCATTAAACTTTTGTAAGCACTAAAAACAAAAACAAAGTGGGACGTTTTATGATTAAATTAAATGTCACTGAAAATATGTTCACAATCTTTAGCTCTTTTCTCTCTCTTTTCTCCAACCCTCTCTTTTTCTCCCCCTTTCTCTCTCTCTCTCTCTCTCTCTCTCTCTCTCTCTCTCTCTCTTTGACTTTTACGCCGTATCTTTTTAGATCTGTTCAATTTTCATTCAACGTCTTTTCTTATTCTAATTCCCAAACTTTCTCCTGTGGTTCCCATTTTCGGAATTAAAATTTGTTCGCGCTTCACCAAATTCTATGTGATAAAAAAGTGCACTTTAAAATGTTATAGACAAGCGTATGGTTGCAAGAAAGAAATACGACAACAGCAGAAATAGATTTACGTGATTTATTTCAATAGGAACGTGTGGTTTGGGGACAGCTACCTTGTGGTATAGTTCATAAGCCGGCTTACGATTTGGATTGATCTCTCATAGTAGTTCTCACTGGTTGGCGTGGCGCTTCTCCTGCTGACTGACCGTGACAGGTCTCTTCCCTGGCCTCCTGTTGACTGCCGTTGTACTTCCCCGTGTGACCCCTTTTATGGCGTTTTTTTATGGCTTAACAGGGTCGTAAAACGATGCGAGTATAATTAAGAGGGAAGCATTTTTATTGGTCGAAAAATAGAAACACTTTAAAATAATATTTTATTTTTCGACCGGAACACATGCGTCGGGCCTATGCGTAAACGACGATAATGATCATTTTTGTGACGGGGCCTTGTCCCGTTCACATCCGGCTCTCGCTCTTGAGTATGTTAGTTTATTTGCCTGCAAATCAGCCGAGATATGTCTTATTTTATTTTATAACAAAAATAAAATAAAAAAAAAAAAAAAAACAGACAGAAGGTTAAAGGGAGATAACTGAGGATTCGAAGTCAGAAAATTATCATTGATAACTCTCGCCTCCAATATGCAGAACCTTGTTAGCATATTCTTAATACTTGACATAATTAAAATATATCACAACAATAAAGTTGGTCAATAATTATTTATAGCTATTTATACTAGGACTCGTGCATACAATTACAAGTAACCCATAATAATATATTCATTTTGAAATCATATTTTTTTTAAATCATATTTTATTTTTAAATCATAAAAATTAAATAAATTACTTGTTGTGTACGCCGGCCTTTCTAACGTTCACTCCACCAAATGAGTGTTAAATTCAAACCTTCTTTCTTCATTATTTCTCTCTCTCTCTCTCTCTCTCTCTCTCTCTCTCTCTCTCTCTCTCTCTCTCTGTTTGTAAGTTTAAGATTCTTTCTTGTTACCATTTTCTTTAAGACTTCATCGTTGTCTATATTTTCTGCCCATGGTCTTCTTATCGTTCTAGAAAACCTTTCAGCTGTCTCTTTCCGATTCTTATTGGCTGTTTCTACGTAGTCCCTCTTCTTTGTCTATGGTAGTCTCAGAAAATCAGAACCACATCTCTATCGTTTCAAGCTTCTCCTTCATTTGTCTTAAAGACATTACGCACTCTTTTCTTTATTCCAAAGAACATCATCCGGTTTCTTTGCTTAATTTCTGAAAGATTTTTTAATCACGTCACCCTAAGCAAGATGATAACGCCACTATGACGCAAGGAGCTACTAAGTGAATGATAATGAAAAGACTTTAGAAAGAAGCGGAAACCCACTTTTAAACAAGGAATAAACCTCTATACTGTTTTTGGTCGTCTTTTGCTCTATCCAAATAATTAAATATTCGCTCCTGCTTAATTCCCTCATACCTAACTCGGTTTTCTTCGTGCGATGCAATTTCAACTTAATTTTTCCCTGCATCAGCAGTTTACAGTTAAAAAAAAAACTGAACCGCCATTTTTGCCTTTTAAGAATAAAATTACACGTCTGAATAACTGAGCTTAGTTGTTACATTAAGAATAATGTTATTCTAATGAATGGCAGTGAATGCTGGACAATCCACTCACAGATGAAGACAAGACTTGAAGCAACAGAAATTTGGTTCTACAGAAGGATGCTGAGAATACCAGGAACCGAACATGTGAGCAATGACGGAGTTTTAGAGAAAATGGGAAAAAAAGAAAACTTATACTTAACAGAGAGACAGTTGAAATTTCTAGGACATATAATGAGGAACTGGAAAATGAGAGACTCACGTGACATATTGTAGGCAAGAGGGACAGAGGAAAACAATGCATGACCTACTTGTTGAGAGATAACAAAAAGACAAAATTTATTAAGAGCTACAAAGGAGAGGAAATTCTGGAGAGCCATGATATCCTACGTCCTGGAGAAGAAGAAGAAGAAGAAGAAGAAGAAGAAGAAGAAGAAGCCTTTCCTTTCAGCAATACTATACTAGGCCACAACGGAATAAGGCATGCAATGCAAAAAATCTTGCAAATGTTATAGTCATGCAAATTTTAATCATCCCAAGAGTGTTCTATCATGACGCGGTTAGTTAAGTACTTGTAAAAATGTTAACATTCTCAATTGTTCCTGAACTTTATAAGCTTCCTGCACCATCCTTTTTGACTACCAATCTTGTTGCCATACTGAAGTGTAAGCAAAAAATAAAAAGGAATGGGAAAGTGAGATAATACATTTCATATTTCGCGTCTTTCGCAGAAAGACTAATTTCTCAAACTCAATTATCAAACTTATGATATTCATGTATTCGTGTAAATATTTCATCATAATTATTTGATTGTTTCACTATATATTAAAAATTATAAAGAACTACTAATTGAAATGAATGGAAATGAGGTATCCAACATTCGTTGGCATATATATATATATATATATATATATATATATATATAAGTTCAGAAATCTGCTTTTCTTTTTGTTTCTAACGAGATTTTCTTGTCTCAATACTTTGAGATGTGCTAACAAACTTAGTATAGAAGATAAGGAAATTGGACATAGAATAGAATGCGCTATGGAGAGTTTCGTTCAACATTATAAGTTTCTACAAAAAGCAAAAACATTAGCCGGAGAACTAGAATTATGTTCTTAAATAGCTTCATGAAATCGAGACGTTCAGAAATAACGAAACCGCCATTTCTATCCAATTGTTTCCTCAGATTAAGGATTATTTCCATATAAGGAAACATTCGGCATTCATTGAACGAGCAGCCAGTGCTACTGTCGGTTGACACTTATAAGATTAAAACAATATTTCTGCAAAATAGACTGCTCAAGTGCAGTAATTGTTATCAGCAACGCCTTATCAACATAATCGTCATTTCCTCCTCCTTCTCCTCCTTCTCCTCCTCCTCCTCCTACTACTACTACCTTGTTTCATTTTTATCATGCACCTAATTTATCTATACAATTTTAACAATAATCTTCTACCTTATGTAACTTTCAAGCCTTGTATTGTGTGAAGTTTACTATAAAAAAAGAATTAGGATCTACTGTTTATAAGAGAGTCGATTGACCAAGATATAAATATAAACACCAGTTGCTAGACCAAAAGACATGCAAGTGTACAGCAGGTGGCTGATCAACTTTCAATCTACCAATTGGTGTCTCTACTTACATTTCTGTTTTCGTCAGTCGATGAACTTTCCAACCGATTCTGTCTCACGGAGAGGAAACGAATTCGTTTGAAATCTTTTCCAATTCAAAAACCTTTTCGAGATTTTGAGTCTGTTTAATAAGATCCTCGCTAAGCACGGACATTAATTTCAAGTAATGGCATCTTGCTTATTTTGTGTACATATTTTAATTGAAAGAAACCAATCGAAATAAACTGTAATATGTAAACAGAAACATTTTGATGATTATCTTGTGAGATTCTTATAAAGCATCTGAAATTTTTATTTACGCTTTGCTGTTGATATTTACTCATATTACAACAGAGGACCGTCAGAGAGTGATGTCCAGTAAGGATCGAACTTGCGACACCAAATTTGTTTTTGTGTTAGCTACTAGTCTATAAATAAAAACTTATATTGACGCAGGAGTTCAGAAACTAGTAAGGGACTGCGAGATGCACTTGCTAAGCATTACTCTAAGGCGAAACGTGTTACAAAGAGGTGATCCATAATTTAAGCAACGAGCTAATAGTTGCGATAATTAGAGGTTGATCATCGGAATAAAAGACAAAGAACGCGTGGTTTTTTAATTAGATCATTAACTGAGCAGTTTGATATTAGCAAAATACAGAAATCCCTCGATTAATGCGTAATTGATTAATACGTTTTCGACACTGAAATTTTTATACTGTAGAGGGGCCGTGGCTGTTATGTTGTTGATAGAAGTCAGACGTAGAAGAAACGCATGTAAAGTTCAGATACTCCTGCTCGCCGGGCCCAACTACATAAAAAGGTTGGACTTTGATTAAGTCCAAAGAAGAAGGAAAAGAAAGCAAACAAAACACAAGACCGATAATATATGTATATACAAATATATATTAATAACAAGTTACAATACATGGAAACAGTACAAAGGACGAAGTGTGTGTGAATATTCTGTATGTGCGTGCGTGTGTGAATATTCTGTATGTGCGTGTGTGTGTGTGTATTGTGCTTAGCGTGTTTCCACGCTATCCCTTGTTAGCGCCTACATTTCGAGGTTGATAGCTGAAATCCTGAAGGAAAACGAGAAATTTACCTCAAGGTTGCGGTGCACAGGCCTGAAGGAAAAAGAGATAGAGGCCAAGGGTCAGCGGCTATTTATAGCCAGGGAAGAGAGACCCCTGATGAAAGGGTTAACGGACTGAAGGAGGAGTTAACTCCGACAATACCAAAATTCGATTAGTGACTGCATGATACTCTATTAGTGCAGTCAAACATTTTTCAGTTTAACCAGAGTAATAGAAAACTGATTCATTAAAGATTTCCTAAAATTTAAAAATGAAAAATCAGTAACTATTTTGTTTATATTCGATTAATGCGTTTTCGATTAGCGCGTATCTTTTAATGTGCACATGGCTCGCCCTAATCGATGGATTCCTGTATATGATATTCAAGCGGTAGAATGGTTTAAAAGTTGCAGTCGGTAGACTGGAGTCTTACGGGCACGTCACGTTGAAATACCGGTTCCCGTACGATCACCGAAGCAACGTCGAGACTGGTCAGTACCTAGATGGGTAACCGCTTGGGAATACCAAGTGTTGCAAGCTTAGATATGCAGGTTAGTGTAATGAGTAATGTCTGGCACTGTTAATCATAGAGCCGAGTTCAAATTCCAGCTGGATTCGTTATATTCACTTACGCACAAATACCCTTGGGAAAGATAGGAATCCGGTTCTTCTTCTTCCAGCTATAGGTTAATTAGTAAGATTTGTAGCACTAAATAATCATTATCTCCCAAAACAAAATTCTTACACTCTAAAAATATTTTATGGCTTTAAAAAAATCTGTAAATTTGTAGAAAACGAATCAATCGATCAAAAGTTTAAAAAAGGATAAGTCTGCTTTCGAATCCATCTTTACTGAGAAAATGCCAGGCAAGTGATTTGTTTTCCCTTTGTCCGCCATCAATAGCAAGGGACACAATAGATGCTGCCCTTAAAAACTAAATGAATTTAACCGATAATATTTTTAACCTTTCTTTTCATCTGTCAGTATTCTTTTTCATTGATGCCTTCAACGATCAATATGACTTTGTCTAGAATCTAAATTGTTGTGTTATCTAAAAGAAAGAACGAAAGAACGAAAAAAAGAAAGAAAGAAAGAGAACGCAATAAACGTATTTTGCCAGCCGCCACTTCACCGGCAGATTCTGTCGTGTTCAATGTTTTGTATTCTTTGCAACTGTCGACTTTGCTTGTCAAAGTTTCTATTAACTTATCGATTTCTTTTTGGTGATTCAGGCCTTGGCTTCATCCCAAAAGAACTATTTTTCCCTGTCTCATCCTATTTTCTATCAGGTTACTCATTCATCTGTTCTTATTCGCGTCTCTCTCGGATTTTCGCCTTCTCTGATTTATTCCTAACGTTATCATAATATACGAGCGTCGCTCCGAAAGTAATGTCTTCTATTTTCGTATGCTGACCCACGACGTCAAGAACAGGCGCATGGCAACAGTAGAGATTTAACCTTCCCACTAATAACTCATAATCATTTATTTAATCATTTTCATCCCTTAACTTTATTTTCGTTTTTGTTTTTGTTTTTTTAATACCAGCTACTCGGCAACCTGGCAAAATGACCTGTGGCATGAAAGTACGTATGAGGCTGAGGTGTATTACAGAATTCTTCCATGCAGAAAAAATATGCCCGTTAACATTCATGGACTCTTGCTCAACGTTTACAGAGACCAAATGGTGGAAATGAGCACAGTTAAGCGTTTCAGTGTTGGTGATGACAATGTTTGTGATAAGTTATTATGGATTCTGGGCATGCGTCATCACTGCTTTCATTCCAATTAGAGAATGCTCTTTTTTTTTTTTTTTTTTTTTTTTGTTCAAGACCATTCTTGTCCCAACTATGAACACCGATTTCATCAGCATATATCCCATCCCCTCTCTCACTGTACACTGGCGTCGGATGGATTAGCTGGAACAATGTTTTCTGTTAGTAGAATCGTTTCTGATATGAAATGTTTAAATGATCAATGCCTATCTTTTCATATTTGCCGTGTATATGTGCTGTGTATAGTCTAGGAAGAGATTAAATAAGCTATGTTATGATCTTCACGGCCCAGCTTTCAATCCAAGAAATGATGATCGCCTCAAAAATGTATACCCAACAGTAATAATGAAAAAATAATATTTTGTAGACGAAAACTTGTTTTATTCAACACTGAAATTGCGCTCATTGTACCTGCCATGGTTTTGGTGTAAATGAAACGAAGGCAAATATTTTCGGAGAGCCTCGCATAGATTAACTTTGCTTCTACCTTGAATTAATGGATTTTTTCTATTCAGTACGAACCTAGAGATTTTTAAAAAAAAACGTATGGGCCACTACATTTTTCTTTTTCTTTTTGCTTTTGTTATCGATTCCCTCATAGGCGCCATTTTTTCTGCTCGAGTCGAGGTAAAAGGCAATATTTCCATTGCTGATTTTTAAGATATTTGAAAGGACAAGCTTGTCTTCCATTTTTTATTTGGCCTTGGATGAGACTAACCTAAGATTAATAAATATGTATAAGAAATAAGTTTGTTCTACACTGCAACTCGTACTTCAGTACATTAAAGGATTCAAAATCTTTTTTTTTCTTTCGTATCATGAATTATAAACCTTAAGGTTTATTAGAAACCAATATTTGCACAATATTAGAGAAATCGAAGAAGCGTCTTTCAAGTTTATTGCTTCTATTATAATGTTTACAACCTTTAGGAATTCCAAGAAGCCAAAACTTACACTTATTAAAGAGATCTTAGAAGCGTATTTCAAGTTTATTGCATGTACTATGGCGTTTACAATCCTTAAGGGATTTTAGAATTATGAATTTGCTTAATATTACAGAAATCTTAGGAATATATTCTAAGTATATAATATGTATTATGTTGTTTCTTAGGGAATCTTAAAAATAATATTTGCATAATATTAAAGAAATGTTAGAAGTGTATTTGAAGTTTATTACTTTTCTATGATGTTTACAATCCTGAGAAAGATAAAAAAGAAAATGGATTTTACAGTTCACAGTGATAATGCTACTAGGATGCAGGGGGTTACAGGGAGTGAAAGAGAATGAGAAGACTTTAGTGAGGAGAAGTGAAGAGAAAGGAAAATAAAAGAACGGGTTTCAGGAAAATAGAAGATTATGATTAACATTGTATTTAAATTCTTGAAGATTGTAGGTGACATGAAAGCAAGGAATCGTAAGCGTGTTCCACAAGCGAGAAAAGAAACTATTCGAAAAGAACTGACGACTGCACCTAGCTAAGACAACAGTAAAGCGCCAATCTTTACGCTTAAATTCATGAAATCAAGGCTCTAAGGAGATCAGCTCATTAGAACAATTGCCATGAAAATAGTTGTAGGAAAGACCGACGGTGAGAAAGTGAATGAAATCAAGATGACAGGTCAGAATCGGTTATATTACAGACTCGTCTTTGAATTCTGTCAAGAATCTCCAGATATAGCACCAGATCAGATATGGCAACAGTATTCAATGCACTGTCGAATGGTAATAGATTAGATAAACTAGGCTTCGCATTTTCTTATGCGAAGCCTAGTTTATTGCTTCTATTATACCCTAAAGCTCCCGTTACCAAACATACGAAACAATAAAGTAGCCTCAGTTAAATGCTATTGACTTACAATGAATGGGCTTTGTCTGTTAACATTTGACTTTAAATCGAAGAAAATGTCTCGGAGCAGTTGTAAGAATTTATTTTTGTTGTTGTTGTTTTGCATCACAGCATTGAACATCATTGCTTTTTGCATCAGAATACTGAATATCAATTTTTATTGTCAGCTTTCTTCTAGAAAAACTGTTTTTCTTTTACAATAAAGGTCGTAGGCAACAATTCTAATTAATTTAATCTTTGAACTTTTATCTCCATGTTAGAAAGTATGCACGTGCAGCCTGTTTGTTGACTTAAGTTCATTAAGTTTACGTTGAAACATACACCTAATGAACTTAAGGGATGTTGGTTCTGTTTTTAGTTTTTAATTTATCTTTCTATTGGACAGGTTCTCTGTTTTTCTGAAGGAGCATAAAAAATGTTAAATTATTTCATGTTGAGATATACGTCTATATTCAGTTAATCTATGAGGGACTCTCCGAAAATAGTACCTTCGTTTCATTTACGCCAAAACCACGGCAGATACGATGAGCGCAATTACATTGTTGGATAAAACAAGTTTTCGTCTACAAAATATTATTTTTTCATTATTACCGTTGGGTATGCGTTTTTGAGGTGATCATCATTTCTTGGATTGAAAGCTGGGCCGTGAAGATCAAAACATAGCTTATTTAATCTCTTCCTAGACTATACACAGCACATATACACGGCAAATATGAAGAGATAGGCATTGATCATTTAAACATTTCATATCAGAAACGATTCTACTAACAGAAAACATTGTTCCAGCTAATCCACCCGACGCCAGTGTACAGTGGGGGAGAGGATGGGATATATTCTGATGACATCGATGTTCATAGTTGAGACAAGAATGGTCTTAAACAAAAAATCAGCATTCTCTAATTGGAATTTTATAGATAAAGTATATTTGCCTAATAGTTAGAAATGATGTTCTATTGAAACAAACGAAAGTAAAAAATATAAATAAATGACTTGGTGAACGTCGCCAGGTAAAACTTTGCATGTTAACAATTTAAGAGTAAACATTCAGTTGAAATAATTAGAGATCTAAAAGTCTGACAAATTATTTGATCTGAACAATAATGAGATCGACAATTTATTAACCGAAGTAATATCTGTTGTCTTTCATAACTGTAGTCCGAATTGTCGCATTCTTATTGACATGGTACGTAGGAAGGTATATATCTGAATGCACGATGATACTGAAAATACGACATACAAATGTTATGAACGACTTGAATCTCCTTCTCTCATAGCAAACTTCTGCTCACAAGAACTAAGCATTGCATACATTTTGGGACCTTCCCCATTACTTTGTTTTTTTGGGGGGGGGGGTTAAATTCCATCCTAGGAAGTGATTTTGGAAAAGATGATGAAGATCATCGAAATGTAACAATGAATAAACCAATGTAAAAACAAATTCTCTAAGCAGTTGGGTATATCGAAGTGCTCTCTCCAAATCATCTAGAAGACGCATGACGATGCTGATCCCGTTTTTGATAGAAAAAAGATTGGTAACATTTGATATTAGAAAAGAGATCCAAGAACGTTAATCAGGTTATTAATCTCCAAGCCAAAATTGATAGCTCAATAATGATGAGAATGATGAGTTCTTGCAATTAAGATGGATAGTATGTAGACGTTTCCTAAATATATAACAGAAAAAAAGTTATCCTGTTATATATTTATATAGATTAACTCCCTTAAGCCTCGCTCTCAGGAGACCCAAGGGATTGTACTTGCAGTTTCGATATAGACACTGTCATAGCGTCACATTAATAAAGATGCGTGGATCTTAATCCCTGTTAATCTTTCTTCGTCTTTTTCTACTGTCCGTGATTAATCTCCTTTCATATTTGCCTAATAGTTGGAAATGAAGTCTTTCTGTTGAAACAATCCAAAGTAAATATATGAATAAATGACATGATGGACGTCCCAAGAAAAAAAACTTTGCATATCAAAACAATTTAACAGATTTCAATTGTTTTAATCTGAAAAAATCTAACAATCTCTCAGAATTTATAACATTATTAGGAGCAAAATAACGATAACAAACAAAAAATAAACTTAAGTTGGTTCACTTTGTCGTACGTGACAATTTTTATTTCCAGAATCTATCATACATATCTATACGTCCATGTTTAGAATATTTCTGCCACATATGGTCCTGTGCCCAAACTATTTACCTTGAGCTCCTTGATAAAAGCTAAAGAAGAATCAGTAATATTATCGGTCCTGATATGGCAGCTCGGCTTCAATCACTTTCCCACCTCCGTAAGGTTGGCTCTCTGTGTCTTTTCTATAAATACTTTCATGTTAATTGTTCGGATGAATTCTTCCCTGTAGTACCTGGACTTTTAAAATTTAAGCACAGCACAAAACTGGCGTCGAGATCTCATCAATTTACAATTGAGCTAAACGTAAGTTCTATGCTAACAGTGTCTTTCAAACCAGTTTGTATCTGCAAAAACTTAAATGCAGTGTCAATCACTATCTACTTTCCTCTTGGTTACTCTTTTCTCTTCCTGCTCATTATTAATGTTTCTGTTCCTAATTCTTCCACATTTGGTAACCCCTTATGTCTTAGTGGCTTTTCTGCCTTGCTTGGGGTGAAACCGATTTTTAAAAAAAAAAAAAAAAGGTAAATTCGTCTAGAAAATTTTTCACCAATATCATAAATAAAATGAAATTTGATGTATTAATTCCAAAAAGGTAATAAATTTAAATTACACAGCATTCTGGAATGGTATCATCTTTCTCTTGAAAATCTTAAATATTTTTACAACTAAGACATATATTTAAAAGTGATATTTTCGAATTGATAAGCCGTCTGTACGTTTTCAAATCACCTATGAGTTTATTAAAAGTTGTACATGAACTTGCAAACATTTTGTACATTGTGTACGGATGAAATTTCATAAGATACCGAAGAGGCAGATTGCGCTATGTTAATGGTAATACTAATATTAGCCGTTTCCTTATAAGGAAACATTCGGCATTCATTGATAGAGCATTTATAAATTTATAAAAATCTTTCTCTTCGAACAATTTTTCAGGAAAATCGATTTCTCAAGTTCGGTCACTGTTAATGCTCTTTCCAGTATTAATGAGGGGGGGTCCTTCCTTGCCTTTTGTTTGATGTGGAATGTCAGCATCTTGATTATGTCATTTTTCTCTCTTCGTGTTACATGTGCTAACAATTTTAGTTGCTGCAGCTGTTGAAAATCCTCAAGTGATGTGCTTTCTGTTATCGGTTTCAGTTCTTTGTTTGTGATTCTATAATGGCAGTCCAGCAGGTTTGATGAAGGATTGTCCCCGCTGAAGCCTACACGCTTCGCTCACTTAAAGCCATTTTTTACCATCGATTTGAGGAAGCGGATTTATATAGCCGACAGTTGCATGGCATCCATATCAAAGTCTCGATCAGCTGAGGCTATTTAAGAACATAACACATGTTTTTTAGGTTAATGTTTTGATTTTTTACCAGGTTGTGCAGTTGGATGACACTACACCGAGCACAACCTATTCTAGGTTCAATTTCCTTATCGCCTCTACTAAGTTTGTTCTAACTGATCCATACAACGAGATATTTGAAGTGGTTAGTATTTATTAATTCCACATCTTGAAATATAAGGAAAGGAATCAGTGTACACACCATCACTGTTTTCATTCCAATTCCGGATCATTGTTTCTGTTTTGGAAAGCTTTATCTCAAGTCCTACTTCTTGGAATACGCGGTAGAGGATGCTGATCTTGTGTTCAAGATCCTTCTTGTTCTAACTAGGAATACCTATGTCATCAGCATAGATACTTCCTCCACATCCTCTGTACATCAGCCTCGGATGAGGAAGCTGGAACAATGTTTTCTATTGGTAGAAACGATTGGAATACGATATGAAATGTTTAAATGATCAATGCCCATCTCTTCACATCGGTGCTTGTATACGCTCAGAGCATAGTCTAGAAAGAGTTTGAATAGATTGGATCTCTCATTTCCTCCTTATTGTACTCCATATGAGGTTCGGAATATTCCGTTATTGGATTCATCACACTAGATGTACAATATATATATATATATATATATATATATATATATATATATATATATATGTGTGTGTGTGTGTGTGTGTGTGTGGTTTCGCAGCTTGGAAGGTATTTTTAAGCAATTGAGATCAACATATATTGACCATCATTACACGACATAGAAAGATGAAAGTCTATTTAACATAATATTAATTAGTACCTTTACTATAATCGATCCAACTGAAATGCCTCTCAGGGCGTGAAGGTCTTAGTGTTTACTAGCAGTAGAGCCCGGCGTTGCCCGGGGATGTAACAGTAAGAGATAGATCAAGTATCGACCATCATAAAGACTGAAAAATAAAATTGACAAAGATTATTGTTTAAGGTTGACGGACACGCATGTCTTAAGTATTTTTTTGTTTTTTGATTTTTTACGAATTGGTCAAACCCAAACTCAAACAAAAACATTGTTTTCAATCGTTATGAGTCTACCGATTGAATAGAATTTTATTATAAACAATTGTCTTGTAAATAGAATTTTTAAAGCATTCTGAATGTAAAAATAAAGAAAAAAGTGTAAAAGACAATAAGAAACACTACCTGCCAAAAAAAAGTGAAAAATTGTTGAAATCGGTTAAAAATGTAGGAAATCCGATCCCATATATAAACGAACACAAACAACCAACCTGGGTTTTATAATAAGTGTAACTCGATAACTCGATATTAATAAGTATAACTCGATATGAGTTGTCCCCCTTTCATTAATGCCTCTTAATCGTGTTTTCAAATTGATTTCGTGCAAAAACAATTTTGTTTTTCCAATTTTTGGCGCTGTCAGAACCACCGCAAGATAATATTATGTAGTCCTGTGAAGTTTTGTTGAAATCGGTTGAAAAATGTAGGAAATCCAATCCAATATATAAACGTACAGACACACACACACACAACCTGGGTTTTATAATAAGTAAGATAAAATATTTATTAATTGATTTTCACCTGATGCCATATTACATAGTGTGGTCGCCACTGCAGATGAATTTCTTCCATATTGGGATGCTATGAACAACGTCATAAAGCACCAGTCGTTTACAATAACAACGATATGAATTTTTTATACTAATGAAATCAATAATATTGATGAAAACCTACAGTACAAACATTAACAATGCTGATATACACAGAAGCTGACACATTAAATGACTCCCACGGCTAAAACAAAATCAATGTCGCTTTAATTTTTAGGAAAAAGAAAAAATCGACAATTTACTAGCCGAAGTAATATTTGTTGTCTTTCATTACTCTAGTGCGTGTTGTCGCATTCAGATTGACTGAGCGCGTTTTTGATAGAAAAAAAAAGATTGTTATACTTTTGAAATTAGTGAAGACACCCAAGAAAGCTAATCAGGTGCTTAGTCGCCAACCCAAAATTGACAGCTCATTAAGAGAATGAAGAGTTCCTGCAATAAAGATGGATACTACGTAGAATTGATCTAAGCATATATATATATATATATATTACAGAAAAAAGTAATCACTAACCTTGTTATATATTTATGTAGTTTACCTATCCCTATAGTGCCTCTCTCTCGGGAAGACCCAAGGGATTGTACTTCCAGTTTCGATATAGACACTGCCACAGCGTCTCATTAATAAAGACGTGTGGATCTTAATCCATGTTAATCTTTCTTTATCCTTCTCTGCTGTCCGTGATTAATCTCCTTTCATGTTCTTGTTTCACCTAAGACCCCGATATGATTGCACCACAAAGCCTAAAACATTGAGCAAGACGACAAACAACTGCATTCCAATGTAAAATAATATATCTGATGCAAAAAAAAAATCGTAGGCCGTACAGTTTTCTATACTGTTTTTCAACACATACAAGGCGCAAGAGCCACTCAAAATAGAGAGTAACTGAATGAGATTGTTGGAAAAGGATGTAAGAAGTATATACTACGAGGATATGTAGGATAGATAAATAACGGTTGACCCTAGAAAAAGTAGAGTAAAGGCTGTAGTTTTTGCTATTGAGAATACTAAGAACTGCTTGCGATTTTAATATCCCTAAATGTATAAATAATTTGAATGCTGCTTTCAATCTAATGACTGAAAACTTTTCCATGGCCTATTTTCAACATTACCATGAATTCAGCCTCGTATATATCCACGTATTCTATTTGTGTAAAATTGAAACATTGAACTACAATCCTCAATAACACGAAATAATACTCTGAAAGTACATTGTTTAACACGTTCAGATTCTTAGTAAAAATTGAATAAATTACTTTATTATTAGTTTCATAGCGAGGCGGTTCATTTATTTTGTTTACCACTGTATTCATTATATCTTTTATATTTACATAAGCTCTATCCCTGATATTGAACACTTTACCTCATAAATATCGCATACCTTAAAACTATATATATATATATATATATATATATATATATTAAAGACATTTTTATGTTTAACATTCTTTTTATAGATACAAGTATTTAAGTAAATGTTCTGTTTATAATAAACTGTATTAAATAACATTTACCGGCCTGAATGTCCGAGAAATTTTCATAGAAAATATTCGTCTATGTAGGCCGGTAAATGTTATTTAATACTATTTATGATAAACAGAGCATTTACTTAAATACTTGTATCTATAAAAAGAATGTTAAACATAAAAATGTCTTTAATAAATTGTCAGACTTTGTCCATTTCTTAATGTATGACGTCATTTGTTTGCATTTGATACGCCAGGAGCAATTATGAATGTACGAGATTCATGGAAGATTGACGTTTATAAGCAGTAAATTCGACCTTGCCAAACGATCCTTTGTGGCCGAGAGGTTAGGCACGTCAAGCTAAATGACGGTTCCGTATAGGATGCAGGTTCGAATCCTGTCAAGGGACGAATATATTCTATGAAAATTTCTCGGACATTCAGGCCGGTAAATGTTATTTAATACTGTTTATTATAAACAGAGCATTTACTTAAATACTTGCATCTATAAAAAGAATGTTAAACATAAAAATGTCTTTAATAAATTGCCGGACTTTGTCCATATATATATATATATATAAAAAAGACGTGGCTCTTGGAGCACTGTTCCGAGGTTATCCGTATACTTGGATAAGTATCACTGCAGAACTGAGTGAGTAACGGCGCTATATCGACTCTAGTTTGTGTCTTATTTGTCGCCGACGTTCGTGGTACAGTTGGTATGACGTTTGCGTTGTATTGGAATGGTTTGGGTTCGATACTTGGTAGTGTGACGCGCACTGCTGATGAATCGGGACGAAACGGCCGTCCAGTGTATTCTGTTGAGGATTATTCTGGGCTCGATGAATTACTATATGTTATTACTCTAATCCCCCAAAATTTCTTAACGTATATATGTATTACGTATTTATGCAGCAATCCCTTTTTTTATACATGTTTCGATAAAGACGACTGACAAGTTACTGCGATTAAGCTTTTTATTTAATTTTTATTGTATTCGTTCAAGTGTTTTCTTTTCTGACACAAAATGTGTAAAAACAGTCCAAAAGTTCTGCATATCCAAGCGCTTTCGGCTATCCTTTAAGTCATTATCAAGGAGTATTCTTATTTTTAACTTGCCTAGATGCCACCCTTCGGCTAGCACTTGCGGAACGCGTTGGGGCCCTTGACCTTTTACCTTCAACGTCCCATGTACGTAAAAGTTACAAGAATTTAGAAATAATAAAATTATTTTATCTTTATTCGACACCTTAATTCGGCATAATCTTTCTTCGTATACGCAACCGATCTGCGTAGTTTATTTACATTTATTTTGCGGGCAATTTTTTTTTAAATCGCCATTCTTTATGATCCCTTCGCATAAAGTCACTCTTAAAAGATATTAGGGTACCCAAACTATGTAATATTTCGAATACATCACAGTACACGTATTAAAAAAAAAAGAAAATAAGACATATAAGCAACGTAACATGCCCTGATTAAGTTTTAATTACGGTTTAATTAAACGATATCAATTGCAGTCGCGAAATTAAAATTAATCTTTTAATAAAGAATTATTTTTAAGCCTTTTACACTGTTCGATACCTAAATTTAAATGAGTTATTTAATTTTTAATCGTGTGTAGTTACAACCTGTTGCCGCGTAATTTAAGTGTATTAAATTACTGGAGGGAAAAAGAAGAGAAGATGAAGTCTTTAACTGTTTGTTTTGACGTTCAAAGTCGTTAACGCGTAGAATTTAAAATCACCCATCCTTATTCATACTCAGTTTTTATAGCGAAGGCAGATACCATTTCTTGACAAGGAAGGTAACCATGGATTACTCTACATCTTTTTTAAAAGTCTTTTCAATATATAAGTCTAGTAAAAGGTCGAACCTTGCGACCATATCTGCTGTAAACTGACGGGCTGAAGTCATTGGCAATCGACTTTTCAATTTCAGTTATTTGGGTTTTGTGTTGATCCCCTGACAATTCACCTGGACTCTGAGTAACTGACATCCGAAAAGAGGGTTTCAGTGACGCTGCAGTGTATTGGAAGTTTGTGGGTTAGTAAGTTTTGTCGATGATGACTATTCAGTCATTCGCCTTATGTGAAAGGTATTTCATCGTTGAATTTCACCGTCTTACTTAGAACAAACTTTGGTGAAGCAAGTTTTACGACTACTGGTGAAGATTTTGGTGTTTTTACTGGACGTATAATATTTTCTTTTTCTAAACTCTATAACTCTTCATGGATTTTTTTCTTCATAGTGTCGAGGAGTTGCTATAGACATTAGTTACGCAGACTCTTCTAAACATATTCTATATATATTCTGGACTCTACCAATGTCTGTGAAAAGATCTAGAAATTCTTTTCTATATTTGTGTGTCTTCACTTTTCAGAAATCCACCCTCCTCAGTTGGTTAAGAGTTTCTATTGCTGGTGCCCTCAATATTGGTTCCCTCAAATTTTCAATAACAAACAAATCCTGTTTAGACTTTGCTTTTGGCGTCTCTAATAAAGCCTCCACACGACCGATAACTTTCATCTGGTGGTAATCTGGTCCATACAGTTGTTTATTAGATTTTTGAATAATTGGAGATTTTTTTTTCTAAAATAACTACTGGGGGCTACCGTTATATCTGCTCCAGTATCTAATTTGAAAGTAATTACTTTACTACATAGATTTGTATTAACTTCACCTTACCAGGCTTCTTTCGTGACCACTTTAATTCTATTGTTAATAGTAACAGTCCCAAGGACGTAGTATGGTTCTTCCTCCCTCATTTCTTGAATTTTAAACCTGCCAGCACTACACGTTTTTGTATAATGTTTTTTTTTTCTTGAACACTTTCGACAAATTGCATTTTTGGTTGGACAGTAGTTTTAAGTGTGAGATGGGATATTTGTACTTCTTTTATGGTTTAATGTATCTGGAGGCATCTTTTTATATTTCTTTGTTGTTACTCTGCTAATGTTTGCTTCTGTTGCATTTTTGCCTAAATAAATGTTATTGTAGATTTTTAACTGAATGTGTGTGTGTGTTTTTATGCATTCATCTGAAATTATAGGAATAGGAAGGGATCATAAAGAATGGTGATTTTAAAAGAAAATAAAAATTGCGCTCAAAATAAATGTAAATAAACTACGCAGATCGGTTGCGTATACGAAGAAAGATTATGCCGAATTAAGGTGTCGAATAAAGATAAAATAATTTTATTATTTCTATTTTTACGTACATAGGACGTTGAAGGTAAAATGTCAAGGGCCCCAACGCGTTTCGCAAGTGCTAGCCGAAGGCGGCTTGTAGGCAAGTTAAAAATAAGAATACTCCTTGTTAATGACTTAAAGAATAGCCGAAACACGGTCAGTACATTATGGCTGTATTCGTAGTTAATGTTATTGAGTGTTGGCTTTTTCCTTTTTTATTATTCGAACTTCTATTATTTTTACTCTTTTTTTACATGTTTTTTTGACATGCTTTTCCCACTACTACTTTTTGGAACGTTACGTTTTGTTTGATACAATGCTAAAAATTATGTCATCTAGTTTATGAATAAAAATGATTCTACAGTTGGCAAATGACCAATTTTGCTTTTATTTGGGCTGGGGGGAGGGCGGGCGAGCAGATTCAATTGTAAAATATACACCGTACTGTGAAATACCATTGGTGACGTCAAGCCTCAAGTCCTTTCATTCGTTTGGCTAATCTTATGAAACATTCGAAAAACATTCGTTAATTACAGCTGATCTCTCAATGATAAAAAATAACCAGTCGAGAAATTATCTGAAGTATTTTTTACGCTGATAAAAATGTAATCTTTTACCATTTGTAGATAACTTATTAGATGTGGCATATATTACGTGCGTCTCATATCAATCTATTTAAACCGAAACCGGAAATAATTTAAAAGGATACTTTACATAACGATTAAAAAGTTTTGAAAAAACCATGACAACAGACAAAAATATTATTTGCTACTGATGAGTTCCAGGGTTTGAAGTTTTTAATAATTATTGCTAAAATCTGTTTTGAAATTGTTTTGAAATTCTAATATGTTCCACCTTTTTTGTGATGTCAACGAACACTCGTTGCCACTTTTGTAATGTCAACGAATACTCGTTGTCACTTTCGTAATGCTCGTTGTAGTAGAGACTTTGTAATCGCAGATACAACTATACTAACGCCGTTGAACAATACTGGTTTCAGACGCCTTCGAATAGCGCTCAATAATACTCGCTCGAATAGTAACCCGTGTAGTGATCCGAATCGAGAAATAGTATAGTGAATAGAGTAGAGAATAGCGGTCCATATAGTAATAGACGATAGAATAGAATGGTGATCCAAGTAGTAATAGAGGATAAACTAGAGATGCAGATCAATCAGACGTCACGCGACTTCCTATATGTGCGTTTCCTCTATGGTCACGTGGTCTACTTAATTCAATAATGGGATCGCCTGTATTTGTTCACTTTCGATCTTTGTTCAAACTCAAGTATCGGCAGCGACAATTTATTCCTATATAACACACATTAATAAAATGGTAACGTTAGGATTTACGTTAAACTTCCATGTCATGAGATTTTTCATCCAATCAAATAAAACAATATCTGAACTTTTTGGAAGTCTTCTGATTACTTTCCATGTCCCAACATATATATTTTTTCAAATAGGCATAGTTATAGTCGGCACCTGTTCGCATCTGAAGAGTCGTGAATAGGAGTCACGGAGCAGTGTGTATTGTGGAGGCGGCTGGGCGAGTTAGGCCCTCCTGACAGCACGGAGCATATCCTCTTTATGTTGACGGTTGGACTCGAAAGTTTCGGTCCCCACTTGGATGGTCCTACGCCAGGAAGGCTGTTTTGCAACAAAGGTTTCCCCAGGTGTCCCCAGGTTTCAGAGTCGATGTTGGCCCCTGTCAGGGATATCTTTGATGCGTCGTTTTGGTCCTCACATAGGTATAATAATATTGTGACACACTCGAGTTTCCAATTATCCGATTTAGACAAAAAGATCGATTCAACCATTTCAACTTTTAGAAGTAACTGAAAAAAGCAAACTTGAAAATAAAATAAACTTTGAATTTTTTTTTCTGAGTTTATTTACGTAAAATATATATAAATTAATAGAATCATTCGAACTTGAACCTTACTAGAAAATCTGGTTCTTTTCCATTCGTTTTTAATGTATTCTGTATCTCTACGTCTATTGACATCGATGTTGAGTCAAAGACCACCAAATAATTAAATATTTATGACATTGATACTATGAAAAGATTTGAACTCATCTTTTTGATTGAATAGATTTATCTTATGTTTATTTTTAAAATAATGTATTTACTATGAAAAATACTCTTCGTCGTATTTGACTGTTTAGTCAAATATATTGAACATTTCAGTCTTTTCTTTAAATTTTTTGTATTCTTCTTCAAACAATTCATTTTGCCGCACCGTGAACCAGTTTTTCCAATCACCGACGACACCTGACAAACAAATCAAAGAACCTCTAATTAGTTAAGATATGACGCATTAAAAATCGTGAATAAGAAAATAACAGATACACAATAATTAATATTATATAGCTTACTGTTAGACCCAGCATGGTCCTGTTGATTGTTATAAATCAATCATAACGTTTCGGCCTTTATAGCCTCCGAATTGCTTCAGATGTCAGTCATTATGCTCAGTAACCATCTCAAAATTTTGAAACAGGCCCTTTATTCAATTCACGCGGTAGATTTTTCTCATTTCGCTTACCATATTTAGATGATATATTTTAAGGGACAGTTCTGACAGCTGTCAGGGAACCATGCTTGGGGGATAATTCATATATCAGTTAAAATTCACCAGTTTTATTCACCTTTGTGTCACTTTTCTGCTTATTTTAATGGACCAGATGTTTATTTTCATGGACCAGAGTATTTGATTTTCAACACTACCAGAACCGGAGATTGAACTCACAACTGCCAGGGGTCCATGCTTAGTGGGTATTTCATATCAGTTAAAATTCACCAGTTTTATTCACCTTTGTGTCGCTTGTCTGTTTATTTTAATGGACCAGAATATGTTATATACTGCCAGCGAATCATGCTTAGGAGATATTTCATATGAGTTAAATAATCCCCAGTTTTATTCACCTTTGTGTCGCTTGTTCATTTTTCCACTGAATCAGATTATATTATTTTTTATCACTACCAGACACAGGGATTGAACTCACAATTGCTAGGGAATTGGATATGTTTTAAACGACTAGGCTGTGTGTCAGTCAAAGCAGGGTTCAAAAAATCTGCCTTCATGTATTAAATAAAATTTACGGTTCAAAATCACGACAAGGTTAACGAGTACAATGACAGACACTCAAAGAAGGCCAGACAACCGAAATGTTATGAGTTAAGTTAAGCATGCTAGTTCGAAAAGAAAATAATTCAACATAAAAGCAATAATTAAATTCCTTATAATTTTTAAAGTTGAAAAAATTGTACAAAAGAAATTTTAAAATTAAGCGAATCTGTTTAAAACTTTTGCAGTGTAATGTTTTCTCCGAAAAAAAGAAAAGAAATTGTCATAAAAATTATGCCTGATATTAATGAACAATGAGTAAGTTAAGTGCCACACGGGATAGACGTTTGGGCGATCGTGTATCTTTCGATACATGACTGACGAGGCAGAAGATTTTTTCCGCGATAGGTTTCCATTTCTTTCTGTGGTAGACTCGTTGCCAACCAAATCCAGTCTGTCCTGATATTCAACCAATAGCTGAAGGAAAGAGTTGGAATCATACCATTCCCGAGGGTATTGTACGCCTATTGTTTTGGGGGTCAAACTAATTTTTAATCTTACTAATATAAAGACCCCTTACCGACCACCTTGTAAAAAGTTTACTCACCCTTCTATTGATAATTATAATTTTGGATATAAATGAGATTTAAGGAAAAACTCTTGGCAAAAAACGTGACTCACCTATTTCCTACAACTAGTAATCAATAGAAACATAACCGAACAGCTTTAAATAAAGAATAATAGAGGTATAATTTATTTATAATAGGTAATATAGTTCGAAATATTTAATAATCTATGGGTCCTCTTTTATTTTGAATAACCTTTTCAACCCTTTTTGGCATTGACTTGATTAGGTTCTGGCAAATCTCATCGCCAAGCATTGAATTCCATTCGGATATGAAATTCACAATCAAATCCTCTTTGTTGCTCAACTACTTTCTCGAGAGCCTGTACTTTATAATGCTCCATAAGTTTTCTATGGGGTTTAGGTCAGGAGATTAGGGCGGCTATATCATAACACTCGCCTGCTTCTCATCAAAGTATTCCTTCATCAATTTTGATTTGTCGCAGGGAGCATTATCCTGCATAAAAATGAGCTTGGTGGGGTCGATTTGCACCCTTTCAGCAGAAGGGAGCAGACAAGACTCTAAAATTGTCTTGTACTGCTCGCTCCTGAGGGTCTTTTCAATAGGTTTTAAGAAACCAGTTCCATGAAAAGAAAAGCATCCACAGAACATTATAATGAACGGATGCTTGACAGTACTTACCGCTAAATTCAAAGAGCTTTCAAAGCTTCTTCTTCGGATTTTACATCGCTTATCCTTTGAATTTAGCTCAACTTTCGTTTCATCGGAGAAGAGAACATTTAGTAAAAAAAAAATCAGGTGAGTCACTTTTATTGAACAGCACTGTATATACATTAAATAATATACAGTAATCTCTTATAATTGTCATGTACAACCGTGATAATATTAGTCTTTTTCTTCTTGGTCATAACACAACGGGAGTGTGGGTGTGGGGGTTATGGTTGTTGCATGATAGCTTGCTCAACAAGAAAACTCCATTTGATCTGTCCATCGTCCAGCTCCTAAAACAAAATGTTCGCTGATCCTTTCGACGACGACGTACTTGGCCATCTCTTTCTTTAGCACATCCGTCTTCAGCCTTGTACCATTTCTCCTGCAAAATGGTCTTTGCGAGTCCACACGATCTGGTTACGTGGCCATATAAGACTTCAGCTTCCTCTCCTTTCTGGCGGTCAACGCGACTTTATAACCATTTTCTAATGATCCACTCATTCGTGACACCGGGTCGGTGTAGGAAATACCAAGCAGACGTCTGAAGTATCTCATCCCTGCATCTTGGATGCGCCTTTGGAATCCTGTTATTAAAGCATGCATACAGGAGAGCCCACAAGACGAGGGCGTGCGACAATCTCAGTTGATTTTTGAGCGTTAGTTTTTATCTTCCTAGATGTATGAATTGGCACACAAGTTTGACAAGTACAGCTTCCAATATTAAAAGTAAGATGTCTGCACATATTACATTGTTCAATTACCGGAATTCAAAAATTGAGAGTAATGTTTACAATCTTGTGCATTGTTCCACCAGATAGCCAGTTACAAATACTTAAAAGTCCACTTACAACATTATCCCAAATAAGTATTGTATAAATTTTTTCTAATAAAATTCAAACCCTACCTTTCCGATAAAGGGAAGCACCTGGAGTTCTAAAACTATCACCGCCTCGTGATTTATGCATTTTCATTTTGTTAAAGGAACATTTGTCGGCTACTTCTTTAAAAAATTCTTCGTTCTTCTCAACTCCGATAAATTCAGCCAGTTCTGCAATTTTACCGACAGGATCCTGTGCAAAAAAAAGAAAGAAAGAAAAAAGTAAAGATACTTTAACCAGTTATAAACTACTCTCTCTTTTTCGTTAATGAGGTTTGAGAAATGTACTCAGAAAAAAAAAAATCTTCATGAGTGCCGCCCTCAAAATATCAATCTACGCCCCGATTTTCCCCAATCTTAACTTTTCTGTAGGAATTACTACTTTCCCAAGCCAACATACACAACAAATGTGTTGAAAAACCAAAGGAATACGGTTGAATGCATAAATTCAACTTTTGGAGATGGATAATACAAACGTCTATTTCATATTTCAATCTAAGAAACTTTTTCATTTTTCTTTTATTTTTAATGTTTTTTACATTTTCAAGTATACTAAATGACGTATTGTAAAATCTAAATACCTGGACATTTCAGTTAACTTTTAAAAAAATTAAAGAAGACGAAAAAAAGAAAAAATTAAAAATTAAAAAAGAAAAAAGTAAAAATATGAAAAAATTTCAGTTAACTTGTTATTGAGCGTCTTTAAATTTAAAAATTTCTTTTCAAAGATGCTATATGACGTAATCTATGATTTAACACCTAAACCTTTTCAATTAAATTACTGAATAATCACGAGGGTTCCTAAATTTAGAAATTTTGAGTAGCTGTCAAATATATACTTGTTGCAAAATAAAACCATCACAATTTGCCTTGTAAATGTCCGTCGAATGACAAAACGCGTCAGCTAAACTAAGTATAGTTTTCCTATTTTCTTTTCATTCATTTATATATATATATATATATATATATATATATATATATATATATATATATATATATATATATATATATATATATATATACTCTCCTAACTGATTGAGCCCTCTAGGTCACTGACGTGTTTATAAAAAAATAAACATGCAAAAATTCGCCTTTCTCTCAGCCGAGCGTCGATAGCCAAGTGTATTACTCACTTTGGAATGATACCAAATCGGTCGGGTTCGGTCCCTGCTTGAAGCGATCAGATGTCTAGCCACACTGAGGAGATGTGATACAGCGAAACAGTGTCTGTATATATATATATATATATATATATATATATATATATATATATATATATATATAATGCTTGATGATTTCCGCATTTTGATACCGTACAACCCGCCCCTTTAAACCTTTGACGAGGGCACCCTCCTTTAGTGTTAGAGCTACGGAAGAAAAATTTGCCATCGAGAATTTCTTGACACATTTTGAAAATTACATAGCCTGTGTAGGATCTAAAGTAACCAGATTCCAGTACCTTAAGAGCTGTTTAACAGATTATGCGCTTCTAATCATTCAACATCTGTCAATCTGTGACCAGAATTATGAAGTCGCATTATCCTTACTCAACAAGGAATATTGGATGAGGGTTTCATATTGGATGTGACATTGCAACAGATTTTGGAGTATAAGCCGTCACGTAACTCAAGATTCAAAAGTGTTAAAATGTTCTTAAACAGAATAAAAGCCAACTTATGGGAATTAAGGAACAATTTTTCACTGGATTTTCTTGAGGAAGATGCTGCTGGGTACATATTGATTAGTCACATTGTATTTTCAAAACTAACTGAAGAATTGCGAAGAGAACTTATGCAGCAATATAATTCCAATTATCGTACATTAAACTACCTCCCGCAGAGTTATAACGACATTATTAAAACTCTGGTGAAATTAAGGGTTGAACCTGTTCGTTTGGGTCCTTATAGAACTTATAATTCCAATGCCCTTAAAACCCAGATAAACAAAATTCTTTTGCTTCAGAGATCTTTTCCACCTGTATTCGGAGGAAAACTGTTAAGCATTGTAAATTTTGGACACTGTAAATTTTGACTTTTAGGTAAAGGGGGCAAAATGGCTATCCATCCAACATGCAGATTGTCCAGCCAGTGATTTAAATTGTTTAAGTCCGGAGAACAAGAACGTTATTCAATCGGCTGTGTTGTTTGGTCCACTGACCGAAAAAGTAGAACCTGTAGTGAAATTTCCACAAAGTCTCGCAGCATTGTTTTTATCAGATGGAGCCATGCACACTTGCTTGCAGTTGAGATATTCTTCTCTCGATAAATTGTTGAGAGTGACATCGTGTGTAGTACCATTCAGTAATTGATACATTTTGTTCTTGACTGCAAACAATGAGGAGGAGGTGGAGGAGGGCGGATCTACCAAATGCGTATTGCCTCTGTCGGAGCCTAGAGTTTTTGTAAAGTTTACAGTTAATTGCGTCTACTCGACGATAAACCACATCAACGTACTTTGTTGCAGCACTAAACAGCTGCATTCAATCGCTATCTGTTACCAATAGTTGTTTGAACACGCAACTAATGTGCAACATTTAAGCGGTATGCGTTTATTCGAAGACTTTCCTTGGAAATTTTGTTTTCGTACAATATGACTAAAATATATAAGTAAAATATAAGTAAAAGAAAAGATTAAAATGACATTTTTACATTCTACTTGTCAAGAAAACGAAATAAAATGTTTATCTCTCTTGAAATCAAGATAACAAAAAAATAGTCAACAGCGAATGTGGCTATCAATATCGCATCTATCATTTGTGAATTTCTTTTGCAAAAATCATTTTCCGAGGTGGAGGGGGGGGCATTAAAAGATATCAAGGGAAGGAAAGATTCCAAAATATTCTTCACGAATTTCTACTACTTCCCCCACCCCACAAAGATAAATTCTGATCAAAACTAAAATGACAAGAATCGTTTTAATGGCAGAAATCATTTTAACGAATCTCAGTGTATTTTTTTCAAATCTCTCATCAAATTAATCTCTAAAAACTTGAGAAGAATTCTAAATGAAATTTATCGAAATACTTACGATACAATGAAACAATCGTCTTTCTTCGATGAATTTAATAAAGGTCAGAATATTTATTATTGTTATATCAAGGAATTGCAGGCGAATCAGGAGTTAATGCTGTTCCCTATTCGTAACATGGCAATGCACACATGCCATCATTACCTGGTCTTGAAGCATGTTATTCCTGGTCTTGAAACATGCTATTGGTACAACGGTTCAATGACGACTGAATTCGTTCCCTCACAAGACTGGTGCAAAGAGTTGCTAGACACCCAAAAGGACTGAAAACAAGACTCATCATTGCTGGGTGGAGGGCTCTCTAGACTGAAGTCAACGGCCAAGTCGGTGGGGAGTGTTACCCAGATGGAATCAAAGCTCACGTCTCCGTGACGAAGTGCGAACCTTCATATTGGAGGACATTTAATCTGAATAGGGATTGGCTCAAACCAGGTTTACTTGTCAAAGATACGCGATGCATGAATGAATACGTCTCTGGCTTTCAGCCAAGATATTATTAGTCAATAATCAGGTGTTCAATTGCGCAACAACCTTACGACCACATACGACCATAGGATTGATGATGATGATGATGTGCACACGATCCATATAACTAAGCATGACCATCAAACACGATAGACATTTATTGATGGTTAGAAAATACAGGAAGGCAAAGAGTGAATAGACGTTTTACCTATAGAGAGCAACATATATAAGTGAAGAAGAAAAATAGTAATTATCAGTTACCTTTTTGATATCTTCATATTTAATTAACAGCACGGGCAATTCAGGATACTTTTTGAAAACCTTTTCCCATTCTAACATGTAATCGAACCATTTGCCATAATTCACTGCAAAAGAAAAAAAAACACATTAAAGTTATTTTAATGTTTTCCTTCACTAACTTTCCCAACATTTTATGAAATTGAATTATTCGATTGGGATTATGGGAAATCACATTTGGTTGCGGATGAAAAATGTAATTATTACTATTTTGACTCGATTTTTTTTGGTGTGGGGGGGGTGTATTTAGGAACCTCCACGAAAACGCGATACCTTAGGTTTAAAATGAATTTTTAATAATGAAAAATCTTTCTTGTAGCTTTTATTTTAGTTTTAATTTCAAGCTAAGAGATTAAATTTATTATTTCCAAGAAACAAAATACTATGCTGAATTTAAAAACTAATTTAATTTCGTTCGAAGAAATTGTTTTTTGAAATTTCTTAAGTTTTGATTTTGGCGCCATTCTTAGCAAAGTGTTATAAAAATGTAAATCTCTTTATAATAAAATCTTCCAAAAATAAAATATATATTTTTTTAAACTTTATTTGAGGAATATTAGTTGATTTAAAGTATAATTAAGCTAATTTAAAACAACTATTTATTTTTTTATTTTTTTAGTTTAAAATATCAGAGAAATGCATTTTTCATCTCAATTGTAACTTGTTTATTTATGTTGACAGTTTTTTAACAACTCCATGACAGCCGATGACGAATAGATTGTTTAGTAATGTTGTTCTACGGGGGCTTTAACCATAATAAATAATAATTGACTAATATATACACCTTTTAAGTACTCGGTAATGTTAAAATTTAAGAAAATATTGTACATAACCTAATGCTTTATTGAATTTTAGAGAATTTGGGCTCTAAATTTAATATAGGTGTTGGTCTTATTTTCTGATAGTGTCTTGTATGGGCGACCATATCTATAAAATTCGGTACACATACAAAAACAATTTAAAATTCTTTTAACAATATTCGATAGTGTTAGATTGTAATAAGCTATACGATTAGTAAATATACTTTTACTTACTAGCAATGTTTTCTAAAATGAAACTGAATTTTAAGTGAAACTGAATTTCAAAATATTTCAAAATATTATAAATTATTGAAAAATTAAAACAAATTTTATAAAAATTCATTTTTCAGCGATTTTTTTCTCTCAAAACAATTTCTTTTTTTGTCCTTAATATATATTTATTCATAAAAGTAATTAAAAGCTTATCTGATTCAATAATGTCTTTAGTTTTATTGCGTTTCTTACTTTTTTATTCTGAGCAGATTTTCAGTAGGAAGACCGATTGTTTTTTTGTTATTTTTTTAAATCGAACCGATTTTAAAAAACAAAATCGGTGATTTAAATTCCTCAAATAATTCTGCTTTTAATACAGTCACTAAAAATTATAACTAATATAGTCACTAAAAATTATAACTAATATAGTCACTAAAAAATTATCACGCTGAATTTCTCAAGTTTTGATAAGATTAAATAAAGAGTTGAAACACATGTAAAAAAAATATTTTTACCAAGATTTTCTAATAAAAATAAATTCCAAAAATAATTTCATTCATTTATGAATAAATCTTGAAACTTTCATTAAAATCCGACAATTTGATTTTTGCAAGAATTTCAAAATTAATGTGTCTGTCACCGCAAAAAAAAAAAAAAATAAGTACATTCGCCAACGCAAGAAAAACAAGATTTTTAATCAAAATTTCAAATTTTTTAAAAGAAAGTAAAAAATTTAATTAAATAATCAAAAAATTGTTTGATCCTTCCTCTCAATAATAACTTAAAGATTTTAACGATAAAATTATGTTTTCATTGTTTCGAGCATGCTTGACTCACGGTATACTGATTTTTTGGCGATTTTGTGGAGGTACCTACTTTACATTTTAAGTTGCGCTAGCTAAAATAATTTTCAGAAGAAAAAAAAATGTTATTAATACATTTCGTTAGAGTTTGACTAATCTTTTTTTTTCGCAAAAGACTTAGAGATAAGACTTTTTAAAGAAAAGTTGCAAATAGAAAAAATATATGAAAAACACACACACACACACATATATATATATATATATATATATATATATATATATATATATATATGTGTGTGTGTGTGTGTGTGTGTATGTATATTATTCGACTCTCCCGTCGTATTCGATGTATGAAGGTCAAGCAGCTCAGTTCCTAGGAACCGACAGCCAGACACCAGCACGAGATTCGATTATAGTGGTGAAGGCTTTGTGCAGAACCATCCACACTTTTTGAATGGCCGACTAAAAGGATCCCAAACGGTTTTGACTTTAGAGTTGTCCATCTCCTGGACCCGTTGCCATCCAAGGACATAGAACCCAATCCGTCCTGCTATTTATCCATAGCTGGAGGGAGAAGAATAAAATTCAGTTACAATTGATAGTTAGTCTTTTCTTCCTGCTTTCCTTTACTACATTGTCTTAGAATTCCCGTGGTTATTCTCTGAGTCTGTCATCAACGTATTATCTGCGTATCTTATTGTAATATTATGCTATTATAGATTTTTCTGTGATGTGAAAGAAAATTGACATTTCAATCTTTCTACCACGCCTCTGAAATTGCTATTTTGATTTATGATGAACTTAGATAAATATTAAATTATCAACTTTTCGATTCATTTACGCACAAAATAATAGAAATATTAACATTGTTTTTTTTTCCTGCATATTTTAGCATTTACAATATCATGACATATTTCTAAAGAAAGGATTTTATTTTTTAATCCATTATATCTTTATTTTAACTGTTATTTTTACTGTATACCCGTTTTTAAGTAAACGCTCCATTTTTGAAAACAATATTTATTTCGTCTACTGACTTTCGCACTCGACAGAACTCAATAAAGAGAATAAAGAGCACATTTCCTTTATTAAGTATTCTTAAATGTGCAAGTCAGTAGACAGAATAAATATTGTTTACAAAAACGGAGCATCTACTCAAATACAATTGATTGATTGATTCTACGGCTTATCAATACTTTGCAGGTTATTTAAAGCCAAAAAATATTTTTAGAGTTTAAGATTTTTTTTAAAATAATAATGTTTCAGTGATACAGGTTTTATTAACTCATATCTGGGGGAGAAAATGTAGATTCGTACATTTCACAAGTTTGAGCATAAGTAAATAATACGAAGCAAACGGGAATTAGAACTAGGTTCATTGATTAACAATTCAAAGCCGTCATCCATAACACCACCCGCACATTCAAGCTTGCAGCACCAGGCATTCCCAAGCGGTCACCCATCTAGTTACTGATCAGGCTCGACATTGCTTAACTTTGATAATCGAACCGGTATTTCAACGTGATGGAGCCGTAAGCATACAAGTATCCACTAAAAATAATGTTTGAAATAATAAAAGTCGCGATATATACCACAGTTCAAAAGTCTGAGGCCACCTCTGGTAATTTTTTTAAATTGGCCCCAAAAGTAGTTTTGTACTTTAAATAAGAGAAAATTATTATATATGGTTAAAAAAAGCGGACATGATTTTTATTAGAAATTTTATTATGACAAAAGGAAAAAAAGCATCTTATGATTAAATTTTGCTCGCATTAAACTATCGTCTTTTAGTCTCTTGATTACTGCAGCACAAATTTTTGGCATTCGTTTCAAAGTTTCTCAAAGTTTAATAATTGATTTCATTCTTTTTTCAATGAGTCTAGCACCTTTTTTTATCAATCTTCTGTCAAGTTCATCAATTCATGCTAATTCTGGGGAGGAATTCAAACCTTTGAACTATAGTGTATGTAATCATTAGACAGAATTGAAGTTTGGATGTATTTGGTTAATGAAACCCGCACGTTCCGTCAGAGATTATAAAGGGTGTTCCGATAACTTGAACCAATTTTAAATGTGAATTAAGTTTAAGCATCTAATGATTTTTTTCTTTTACTTTCAGATTTAACAATTTAAGCTTTTGGCAATTTTAACCATGGAAAGATTAACAATCAAAGAACGTGTTAAAGTTATCGAAGCCTATTACGAAAATGGACGTTCAAACAGAAATGCATTTCGAGCACTTATTTTGGTCAACATAATCGACCAACCGAGGTGCAATTGGAAATGATGTAAAATTGTTGTGGAGAGGTTTAATTCCTGTGCGCGATGATGAACAGAGGTGTCTGGATTTTCGGCCATATTTTCGTACACTGCAGCAATGTTATCAGGTGAACGGCGCAAACGAACACGCATTGGTGTTTTCACACCTGCCACCGGCCCAGTTAGTTTGAATTTACGAACAATTTTCCCAATTGAACTCTTGAAACTTTAAAACGTTGTTTGATTGTTAATCTTTCCATGGTTGAAATTGCCAAACACTTAAATCTGAAAGAAAAAGAAAATATCATTAGACGCTTAAACTTAATTCACATTTAAAATCGGTCCAAGTTATTGGAACACCCTTTATAAACATATTATAAAATAAAACATTTATTAAATTTGCATTATCGATTCAAAAAATATTTCAGTTGTTTATGAGGATCGTGTTTAAAATGACTACTTCAAGATTCGTGAAAGGTAGCAGAAACGATTTGTTTTCGAAAATGATGTGTTTCTTAAAAGAGACGGCAAAAAAAATATTTCACCAAACGTTTTGCCTTTTTTGATGACATTAGCACTAAACACCTGATGTCGGCAAAAACCTATGCGGGAAAGTTTTTAAAAAAATATTAAGCTCTGGCCATAGGTGGTCTTCCCTACAGGTAATACCGCTCCTTCGGGAGGGCCTGGATTTATTGTCCGGCACCTGAGGCGTGCCCGAAAGGGGAAGTTTTGGAGGAGGCTTGGGCAATTTTCCACGGTATTTCCGTTTTTCCCACTTTAAATTTCGACCTTGTGTCACATTCGGTAGCGAAGTGAACGAACTAAACACGAATGTCAATTGTTCGTAGGTGAGATCTACAGATACAATGGAATATAAATAGCATGCCGGTGGAAATATTATTTGAAATAATGGGAGATATTAGGGGGTGTGATCAAAAAGTATCGGGCCTGTTGCTATGGTAACAGAGTTAAAGTATGTAAAGTGAATCCGCTTGTCACAGTTTGACCTTGAGTTCTGTTGCGTTCTATTACACGGAGTTATAACGTTCTCGTTCATTTCCGTTGTTTACAACAGTACTTGGAAGGAAAAAGTGTAGTGTGTGATCGTCTCACCACACCACAGTGGTTCCATCAGTGACCATGGTTTGTGCATTTCCCAGGTCCTCCAAACACCATATTACCCAGATCTCGCCCCTTGCGACTTTTTCCTCTTCAGAAACCAAATCCTACTTGAATGGAACAAGATTACCTCGCAACAAAGCAATCCAAGAGAAAGTAACAAGGCAGCTCCTTGCTATTCCAGAAAAAATGAGTTCCATCAATGCTTCCATCAATGTAAACGATGCTGGATAAAGCGTATCGCTTCAGAAGGAGACTATTACAAAGGAGATTCGATGTGTTGTAGTTTTCTTTTTATAGCGCTAGTCCTGATACTTTTTGACCAACTTCATATATTTTAGATTTCTTTATTATTTAACTCCTGCCACATCCTTTCGACAATTATTCTATCTAACCATTTTACCAGCACCCCGAAATAAAACTTTCATCGCTACAATATCTTCAACTTTATCCACTAGGCAAATCTATCTCCTCAGTAATTACTTTAACTGCGTGGAAGATGATAAGATGCAAACTTTAAAGAAAAGTTTTATAAGCATGCTTTACTGTTTAGATTTTTAGATAGGATTATTATTTATCATTTCGACTTGTCTATGATACACGATCATTTTACGTAAGTTTTTTCATCATTTAATTGTAGGCTGAGTTGATTATGAATAAAAAAAACTTTAAAGAACCCGTGAATATACTGAACAAGAAGATCTTGAATAAACAAAACGAACACTGAATAAAAAACATTATAATTCTGAGAAAAATCATTACGATCGCAAGTGTTGTTTGAACTGTTGAACTGAATCATTGCGTTACTTTCCATGCTACCACATCATTTCGGTTGCCATGTTCCAAAGACTTCTTCAGATGAGCAATACGTAGGGAAAGGAAAAAGTCTACACTTACTTTTTTTATAGCGAGGCGCAGAAAAGATAAGGTACTATTACAGCGACCATCTCGGCCCATTTTAATTATGGCGATTCGCACAGACGGTGCTATTCTCAGAATTGCGTCAGTTCTAATCTCAGCATCTCTATCTATAAAAGGCAGGATGTGTGTGTGTGTGTGTGTGTGTGTGTGTGTGTGTGTGTGTGTGTGTGTGTGTGTGTGTGTGTGTGTGTGTGTGTGTGTGTGTGTAACGAATGCACGGCCGCAATTTTCGACGGATTTGCACCAAAATTTACATGCACATGCTCCAAGTTAGCGGGAAAGCCAAGACCGACTTTGCATTTCCCAACTCCCATCGATAGTGGAAATAATCGATTTTTTCATGCTTCTACGGCAGTTTTCATGTAGTTTGCGGCCAATTTCTACTGACCAGAGTGAGAGCCTATAGCTGGCTGCCACGAATAGGCAGCGTGAGAGCCAACAGCTGACTGACACGAATATTAACTAGCATGCTAGCATGCAAAAAAAATCGATAGCTGCATTCGTTACAATTGGAAAAAATTTAAATCTGCATGGCACTTTACTCCAATTGGCTCATTCGCTTGTTTAAACTCAACATTGATTCTGATTCCGCAGAATTGAGTTGGGTGTGAAAAAGTATTTATTGTGAACATTCTTTTTTCATTCGGTTTTTCCAGTTACGAGTCCTTTTTTAAAGCTGATCGTTTTATGTTCATTTTGTTTAGTTCTTTTTTAGTAACAAATTTAATATTTAGTATAGAGCTTAGAAAAAATTCGCAGTGTGAGATAGGCAAGAAGTAAGGCATGTAGCAACATCAGCACGGCAAAGGGCACTCCTTTAAAGGCCAGGAAGGGCAAAAATATTTTAAGTCAAGTGATAGTACGATTTTTGAATCAAGCACGGGCAACGCCGGGCCATGCTGCTAGTCTTTACCTAAAGTTTCTATTAAGCCTGTAAACATTTTCTGCCGTCGGCAGTAAGGAAATTCACTAAATATACGATGAGAAATGTCTTTTGAAAAACGAACCATCAGCAAGTCTTGACACTACTTAGCTTTATGCAGAATAAGCTGAAATTGGTAGTGTAGATATATCTCCATTATTTTTATGAGAATTCTAAATAAGGTAATATTTCAAATCCACCTAATTGTTTGCCTTTTAATGTTTATAACGTCGTTGCTTCTTAGATCCAAAATGCCACCCATTTAGGCTAGAAATATTCTTCAAAGTATACGTTTTTAAAAAGCCTTGATCCATTTTTAAAATTTCTCCTTGAAATGCAAAGCCTAAAGAGAAGCAATCAACATTAATATCATTGCTTGCGTTTTGAATATCGTTGTCGTCGTCGCCATCGTATCCAAGAATTTTTTACGGATTGCTTCCTTTATGATGATGGCGTCGATGACGAAATTCGCCGCCAACATGCAGGTTCAGGACTAGAAGCTTCCAATTTCGCCAAAATCTGCTCTCGTCATCCGTTCACTATCTCCGTTTGGCTTTGCAAGATTTGGCTGGAGGTGAAACAAAATCAGAGTAGAAAAAAGGGCCAATGGCGTGAATTTGTTAAGGTGGACCTCAACTTGTCAGGAATTGATTCAGACACTTGATTTCACGATCTTCCTCTGAGACACATATGAAATGAGACGTGCAGAATTCAGTTATGAAACTGCAACGGACTGTCGCTGATTGTGTTATAATTTCGAGTGGCGCCTTCTGTAGCATGTCCATAATGCGTAGACCTCTTCATCCGATGGTTCAACCGTTGAGATCTGTTGTAATCGTCATCCACTTGTTCCACCGTCTTTGGTCGCGCTTAGCCTGGATCCTCGTTTTCGACCTTGCCGCCAAGGGTGGCCCGACCAGGAGTTTAAAACTCACAACGGTATCGTTCTCAGAGTCATTGATTGGGCGCGCTTAGTCTGGATTAGTTTAAGTAATAAAAGCAACAACAAAAATAATCAACTTAATTCACACGTAACAATGCCAATTTAATTAATACTGACCTTGCCCTTTCATGTAGAGATCGAAGTAACTGTTCCAGTTTCCGTCATATTTATAAAAGTTTTGCATCTGGAAGATGTGATGGTAGGACGATACGATAATGTCGCGTGGGTTCCGCATTACGAAGAGAATTTTTGTCTTTTTGGTCAGTAATTCCCGGGGTAAGTGTTCCAACAACATGTGACTGTTGAGAACACGTGGTGAAGGTTGGGTATCGATAACATCTTGATCGGTTAGTTCAAGCATCCCGATATCTTTCAGGTTCTTTTCATATTCAGTGCAATTACGTCGCAACATATTTGAAATCTCCCAAACCCAATGACATCCTGGAAGAAACATAGAAATGGAAATAATTACTTTTGTTTGTTTTAAAATTCATGAATTATCAATACCTGAATTATATTGTATATTGGATAAGATTATGTAGCTCACTTATATATATATATATATATATATATATATATATATATATATATATATATAAGTGAGCATTGAAAACACTCAGAGGCGAAAGGCTGCTTTATGCTAGACGCAATCGTCAGGCCGCACTGACTGGTGCGGCATGACTATTGCGTCTAGCATGAAACAGCCTGTCGCCTCTGAGTGTTGACTTCAATGTTTTCTTTTATATTTATATTTACATACGCTGTAGCTATGATATTGAGCACTTTATTCCATAAATATAGCACACCTTAAAACTATATTTCTTCATATATATATATATATATATATATATATATATATATATATAGTGCGGTGCATAATTATAAGGCAAGCTGAATTTTATCTTTAAACTTTAAAAATTGAACTAATTTTTTAATATTCTGTATAATATTATATAGTACTAATAATCTGAAAGTTTCAAATTATTACTATGAGTAGAAAATCAGTTATTGTAAAAAAAACTCAAAAAACGTTTAGTGCATAATTATAAGGCCATTAAAAAATTATTACAACAGGGACAAATACTAAAAATTTATAGAAATTAATATTATTTAAGAGTAGAATTTGTTAAAAAACACTCTAATGATTGCATATATATCAGGAACAATTTATTAAAAGGATGCATGAAATATTTTAGTTATTCTAATGATTATATATATATATATATATATATATATATATATATATATATATATATATATATATATATAAATTTTTTGAGTTATTTACCTAGAAAGAGATCAGGTTAAAATCGTTTTGTGTCAGACCTACTGTCTTTTCAACTGAGCAATAGTGAGAAGAAAATGATCATTCAGACCTTCAAGTAATGGTAACAACATTCATGATCTGACTTCCATCTTCAATGTCCATTCAAGAACTATCAAGAAAACAGTGAATAATTTTAAAAAAGAGGGAACAGTAGAGAGGAAAAGTGGATCAGGAGGTAACACCAGGAAGAGGGATCATCATTTCAACTTCTAAATAGAAAAGATCCAACTCAATCCATAAGACGTTTGGCTTGTGAGAGAGGAGTTCTAGCTCATAGTCCAAAGAGCAGTGAAAAAAAGACTTGAAATCGTACGTGAAACGTTTGAGGCACCTTGTTACTCTAGGACAGAAAGTTAGAAGGTTAGAGAGGGCGAAAACCATCTTGAATAAGTTGGAAAATGATCCTGGATATATATATAATATATATATATATATATATATATATATATATATATATATATATATATGAACTTTATTTCAATCAGTCATGAGCTTCCGATCCTTAGCTTTGATTAATTAATGATGAACATATCATCTTCGTTCATGATCGAGATTTCATCACGATTCTTCTGAGAGTAACTATAGATTCTTATTGCTCAAATTAAAACTTAGATAATTTTGATGTTACGGTATATATATATATATATATATATATATATATATATATATATATATATATATATATATATATATATATATATATCAGGGGAAATCTATTAAATAAATCCATCAAAACTGTCATTTTCTCTAATTGAAACAAATATTATAAGTAGAATTTTATTAACCAAATCCGTCAAAACATTAATTCTCTATTTGCTACCTATATAAAACGCAGGATTTACCAGATAAACCCCATTAAACATTCATTCTCTAATGATTACATATATAACAAATAAGATTTATTAAACAAATACATAAAAAAAACTTTCGTTCTGTCTAATGATTATATGTATAGCTGGGAGTATTTACTAAACAAATAGCTCAAATTATATTAATTTAATGATTACATATATATACCAAATTGTATTTATTAAATAAATATATCACAACTTTCATTCACTCTATTGATTATATATATATATATATATATATATATATATATATATATATATATATTTAAAGATATTTTTGTAGGTAAAAAATTTAATGATCGAAATAAAAGTATAAAATTTAATATTACAAGACATATTAAAACAATATTAAATAATTAAAAAAAAACTCAACAACAAGGGGGGGGGGAGCAACCGGTTTCGGTCCCGCTCTTCAGGCTTCTACGGGAGATTCAAAATTAAAACAGAGAAATGTACAATAAGAATAGGTGGAAAAAAAAATATATATATACATATATATTTGTATATATGCAAGAAGGAACTAGAGGCAGATGACAGCGAGTCCCAGCAAACACTCACGTTGTTTGCACAAAGAAGGCTTGCGGGACCCGATGTAAAGCGCCTCTAGAACCTTCAGATGAAATACAGAGTGTGACCGGGCCAACACGGTGAACACTAAATTTGGCAGCACAATCTCTGCTATTTAAAAGATGTTCGCATATGGCGGAACTGTAGGTGTTCGGGACGAGTCCATTCAAAGGCAAGGTGTTGTTTCTGATTTTAGTAGGAACGTACTGCTTTATTCTAATGTTTAAGCGCTGAGTTGTTCTCCCTATGTAGTTGGCTCCGCAACTACAAACGTATTTGTAAACAATTGAATAAATATGGTGAGGAGGGAGAACGTCTTTACACGCAGGTCGAAACATAGGCCGAGTTTGAAAAATAATCCGAACTTCAGCAGAAAAAAAGCAATAGCGAACCTTGATGAAATTTGCTTGGCTATTTTTTCACATTCGGTACCAATCCAGGGTAATGTAAGGTAAACAGGGCATTTTTTGACAGTGTAGAGATCGGCACTTCTGAACTCTTCAACTTTACTCCGGATAACTGAATTAACAGTATCAAGAGGATAACCCAAATTACATAGGGTATCCTTAATAAAGTTAATTTCGTCGTTCAGGAAAGGCTCAGAGCAAATCTTTAATGCTCTGTGGAGGAGGGTTTTAATAATGTTGATCTTGCGTTTAGTGGGACAAAAAGAGTCCCAACGCGTGTATAACCCTGCAAAAGTAGGTTTTCTATAAATGGAAGTAAGAAAACTTGTTAATGTACGATGTACTAATACATCCAAAAAAGCCAATTGATGATTAGACTCTTTTTCGATAGTGAACCTCAGTGCCGGATGGATACCATTTAAAAACGAAAGAAACTGGTCAGCCTCAACTTCACCGTTAAATAAACAAAAGGTGTCATCAACATACCGACAGTACAGTTGAGGACAAAGTGGATTCTTTCGTATCTTTTCTTCCTGGAAGCCAACAAATATGTTAGCAAGTGCCGGACCCAAAGGCGAGCCCATAGCGACTCCGTCGATCTGTCGGTACATAGTATTGTTGAAACTGAATTCGACGGATGACGTGGCAAATCTCATCAATTCCCGAAAAATTGACTCAGGAAAACTAGGTGGAGTTAATGAACTGCGATAGAGATAGTCGTAGCAAATATATATATATATATATATATATATATATATATATATAACAGTGAGGGTGGTGCTACATTGGCTTATTATCTACAAGGAAAATATCTACACCGTACAAATTTAATTTTGGAATGATATCTACATAGTAAAACATTATAATATATATCTAACAAAAAGAAAATGCAATTAAATATTAAAAACTGTTCTTTTATGTATATTCTAGCAATAAGCAGCATGTACAAGTGACTTAATCACTCTGTCACTGACCTCGCTGGCATCCAACCCTTAACTTTTCAAGCATTCAATCACTCACGCAAGTGGTTGACCTTCCTACGCGTTTTCCCAGTAACACTGCCGGTAACGCTTCCCTTCTCGGTGTCTTGTTTTACCTCCATCCCTGATTCTTATCACGCTACGCAGCTCTGCCCTCTTGGCAACTCTGATCACGTAGTAGTGTCTGTAAACATCACCTTCCCTTCCCCCTCGAGCCATGAACCTCATACCAACAGAATATCTTTCTGTTATCAACACGCAAACTGGGACTCGTTCCGTGATTTCATTCGCGACGTCACTTGGAACATAGTTTTTAATCATGCCGTTCAAAAATACGCGTCTAAGGTCTCCTCCTGGGTAAAAGCCGGCATCGATGCTTTCATTCCAGCGAAGAAATACCAAGTTAAATCACGCTCATTTCCTTGATTCTCATTTGCTTACTCAGCTGCTATCGCCCACAGGAATCACTTCTTCTGTCTGTATCGGAGCGACATGTCTGATTTCAACATAAGTCTCTTTGTTCAAGCGTGTCCTCAATGAATCAAAGTTGCTGTTTGCTGATAGAATGGAGCAACGTATTGCATATCGCAAGTTTGGTTCTAGAGATTATTGGTGGCTCTGCAAGAGTGTTCTTAACAATAGCAAATCCTCAATCCCTCGTCTATCCAATCATTTCGAAGCTCTGACATCCACAGCAGATAAGGCTGAATGCTTTGCTCGGAAATTCTCGTTCAACTCAACACTCGATCCATCCGGAATGCCCACAGCTGATTTCCTCCCTAGAACTAAGGCGGCTCTGCTGAGTGATATGTGCATAATCCCGTCACTGGTTTCGGACATTATTTCTAAATTAGACTCTCATAAAGCAACTGGTAATGACGAAATACCAGCAGTATTGCCTTTCTGGATCTTGCTTTCCAGCCAGTTGGAAGACATCCTCTGTCGTCTCTGTTTTTAAAAACGCTGGAGACCCTTCTGACCCCTCTAACTACTGCCCTGTCAGTTTTCGGCAAAGTCTTCGAGGCTTTAATCAATACCGAAGTTGTTAAGCATCTTACCTCCCATAATCTTTTTTTTTTCTGAAAAACAATATGGTTTCCGCTTTGCCCGGTCTACTGCTGATGTGTATATGGCCATAACTGAATATATATATACCAAGCTCTTGATGATAACAATGAAGTCCGAGCTCTGGCTCTAGATATCTCTGAGGCATTTGACAGGTTTTGGGATGCTGGCCTTGTACTGTTTCTGATCTTCATCAATGATCTTCCTGATGTCATCAGTTCTCAAGTAGGAATCTATGCAGACGACACTACCATTTAATCCTGTTCCAATAGTAAACCTGACCGTTGGTCTCGAAAAGGACCTCCAGTCAGGGACAGGAAATGGTTTCTAAACTTTAATGCCTCCAAAACGAAACTACTCTCATTTAACCACCATTTTCCTGCTCCCTATCAGCATGAGATAGAACAACTACATTCAATCAATAGCTGCATCTATCGCAAGAAAGGTTGGTACTCTGTGCCAGAAGGTTTTTCTCGTCTGAGTCCATCTTTCACATCTAAAAAACTACCATTCGTCTATGCATTGAATAGTGTTGCCATATATGTCCATAGTAAAAAATTAATGCAGCTGTTACTAACAGACAGGGGATGACTAGTATATGTATTATGGGCCTTAACAAATAAGTATATGACGTTTTCAAAATCTGATCAGTTGGTATCCATGTCACTATATTAGGAGTGGTACAGAAAATTACTGTCCGAAAAAGGGATTGTTCTTAATTCGGATATTTGGTTAGAGTTTAGAAATGTGGGTCGTTCCCATTTACTAAACTGAGATTAGTATGTCATATGATTAAACATGAATAGCAAAATTGTGATGCGTTAGTCTCCCAATTTGAAAAGGCCTGCCTGTCTAGAAAAACCAACATTCGAAGTATTTTCTTCTCTTTTTTTTCTTTTAAAAGCCATGGGTATTATTTACTAAGCTTAGTTTATTTTAGCACAATGCAACATGTGACACCCAGTGACGAACAAACTATACTTAATTAAGCGACTAACCTGATTTCATATAACTCAAAAGGATAATGTCGTCGTCTCGAATGGACATGTTAGGTAATTTGTCCAACCGTTCATCGACGTTTGGGAAAGGCGGCACCAGGTATCCATTGTAGTCATAGCTGAGTACATGATGGCCATCCGGATCTTTGTAGTACACTTCCGGCATTTCAGATTTCTTAGGTTGAGTATTCTGTCGAAAGAAAACATAGAAATTATTATTCAGAACGGTGCTTTGCTTGGATTAAGAATCAGTAATTTTCCATTTTCAGATATCTCGTATATTCGAAGAGAGAAAATTTTATACAATACTATATTTATGGAGCGCTCAATAAACTAAATAGTCAAGTCGGGTCGTCTAATCATTCTGACCAAAAAGGAAAATAACGACAATACTAGTTTTTCAATTTAACAAGATCACTTCTTTATATTCAGTTGAAACACAGACATATGATGTGCAGTTATTATTTGAAGGATATCTGCGCTGAAACTAAAATCGTCGAGTTCAAATTGAGGGCAAGTCTGTTGCGTTAATTTTTGCACAAATGCCTTTCGGAAAGGTATGTTTGTCTCTTCTAACCTTTCATTGGTAGGTCAACTGCTGAAAAGAAGTCGGTTCACTGTGTCGCGCTAGACAATTTTTCTCTCCAGAATCTATCTTACATATTTATAAGTCTACCATCACTGTGTCGCGCTAGATAATTTTTCTCTCCAGAATCAACTTACATATCTATAAGTCTACCATCACTGTGTCGCACTAGACATTTTTTCTCTCCTGAATCTATCTTACATATTTATAAGTCTACCATCACTGTGTCGCACTAGACATTTTTTCTCTCCTGAATCTATCTTACATATTTATAAGTCTACCATCACTGTGTCGTGCTAGATAATTTTTCTCTCCAGAATCTACTTACATATCTATAAGTCTACCATCACTGTGTCGCGCTATACAATTTTCCTCTCCAGAATCTATCTTACATATCTATAAGTCTACCATCACTCTCTCGCGCTATACAATTTTTCTCTCCAGAATCTATCTTACATATTTATAAGTCAACCATCACTGTGTCGCGCTAGATAATTTTTCTCTCCAGAATCTACTTACATATCTATAAGTCTACCATCACTGTGTCGCGCTAGACAATTTTTCTCTCCAGAATCTATCTTACATATCTATAAGTCTACCATCACTGTGTCGCGCTAGACAATTTTTCTCTCCAGAATCTATCTTACATATTTATAAGTCTACCATCACTGTGTCACGCTAGATAATTTTTCTCTCCAGAATATACTTACATATCTATAAGTCTACCATCACTGTGTCGCGCTAGATAATTTTTCTCTCCAGAATCTACTTACATATCTATAAGTCTACCATCACTGTGTCGCGCTAGACAATTTTTCTCTCCAGAATCTATCTTACATATTTATAAGTCTACCATCACTGTGTCGCGCTAGATATTTTTTCTCTCCAGAATCTACTTACATATCTATAAGTCTACCATCACTGTGTCGCGCTAGACAATTTCCCTCTCCAGAATCTATCTTACATATCTATAAGTCTACCATCACTGTGTCGCGCTAGACAATTTTTCTCTCCAGAATCTATCTTACATATCTATAAGTCTACCATCACTGTGTCGCGCTATACAATTTTTCTCTCCAGAATCTATCTTACATATCTATAAGTCTACCATCACTGTGTCGCGCTAGACAATTTTTCTCTCCAGAATCTATCTTACATATCAATAAGTCTACCATCACTGTGTCGCGCTAGATAATTTTTCTCTCCAGAATCAACTTACATATCTATAAGTCTACCATCACTGTGTCGCGCTAGATAATTTTTCTCTCCAGAATCTACTTACATATCTATAAGTCTACCATCACTGTGTCGCGCTAGACAATTTCCCTCTCCAGAATCTATCTTACATATCTATAAGTCTACCATCACTGTGTCGCGCTAGACAATTTTCTCTCAGAATCTATCTTACATATCTATAAGTCTACCATCACTGTGTCGCGCTAGACAATTTTTTCTCCAGAATCTATCTTACATATCTATAAGTCTACCATCACTGTGTCGCGCTATACAATTTTTCTCTCCAGAATCTATCTTACATATTTATAAGTCTACCATCACTGTGTCACGCTAGATAATTTTTCTCCAGAATCTACTTACATATCTATAAGTCTACCATCACTGTGTCGCGCTAGATAATTTTTCTCTCCAGAATCTACTTACATATCTATAAGTCTACCATCACTGTGTCGCGCTATACAATTTCGCTCTCCAGAATCTATCTTACATATCTATAAGTCTACCATCACTGTTTCGCGCTAGACAATTTTTCTCTCCAGAATCTATCATACATATTTATAAGTCTACCATCACTGTGTCGCGCTAGATAATTTTTCTCTCCAGAATCTATCTTACATATCTATAAGTCTACCATTCGTCCATACTTAGAATATTGCTGCCACACAATGCCCGGTGCTCCTGCTATATATTTAGAGATTCTTAATAAAATCCAAAGTAGAATCAGCAAATATTATTGGTACTGACCTGGTGTCTAAGCTTCAGTCACTTTCTCACCGCCCTATAGTTGCTTCCCTGTGCCTTTTCTGTAAATTCTTTCATGGTAATTTTTCGGATGAGCTCTTCGCTATGGTGCCTAGACTTTCTCAATTTAAGCGCAGTTCTAGATTGGCAACAAGGTCTCATCAATTTACTGTTGAATTGGCTAGAGTTAACCGTAAGTTCTATGCTAACAGTTTCTTTTCTAGCACTTCTCGCTTGTGAAACTCTCTTCTACCTTCATGCCTTCCAGCCAACTTTCATCTTCAAAAATTTAAATGCAATGTCAATCGTTATCTACTGTCTTCTTAATTACACTTCAATTGTTCTCGCTCCTTTATGTTTCTGTTTTCTAATTCTTTCACACAGAGTAACCCCCCCTGTGTCTTAGTGACTTTACTGCCTTGCATGGGGTAAATTCGATTAAAAAAGATATGGGTTAAATAGCAGGACAGATTTAAGCCTTGGGTGGCAACTAGTCTAGGAGAAGAACTCTGAATCCCAAACCCTGCCAGAATAGGTATGTGCTCTGACAAGCTAGCTGTTATGGCTGCAGTACACTCTAGTGTTTTACGGTACTCGGAGAATCGGGAGATATTGATACAAAGGGGTGCATCGGAAAATCAAGGTTCAATACGTTTTATGATTGTTTTATGATTATGGTCGAGTAGCTCAGGATTGTGGATTTCTGCACTTGGATAGATAGACTGAGACCAGATCCAGACAAAGAGATGAAGTCCGATTTTGCCTCTTGGGGATGAAGCTCAAATTCTGAAACGTTGCAATAAAATATTAAAAACTGTTCTTTTATGTATATTCTAGCAATAAGCAGCATGTACAAGTGACTTAATCACTCTGTCACTGACCTCGCTGGCATCCAAACCCTTAACTTTTCAAGCATTCAATCACTCACGCGAGTGGTTGACCTTCCTACGCGTTTTTCCCAGTAACACTGCCGGTAACGCTTCCCTTCTCGGTGTCTTGTTTTACCTCCATCCCTGATTCTTATCACGCTACGCAGCTCTGCCCTCTTGGCAACTCTGATCACGCAGTAGTGTCTGTAAACATCACCTTCCCTTCCCCCTCGAGCCATGAACCTCATACTAACAGAATATCTTTCTGTTATCAACACGCAAACTGGGACTCGTTCCGCGATTGGCAATAATATAAATGTATCCTTATATTGGTATGGGAGATGGAGAATCTATGGCCTACTTTTCTTTTTGCAGAATGGGGTTGGTTTTTATTGATTGATTTTTTTTTGTGAACATGATTAAATATATTAGAATAGTGAAGAGACATGGTAACGAAGCATCACCATCTCCAAACAGAATGCACAAGAACAAAGTGGATCACTTGTCAGAGATACAGCTGTAACTGTACATTTCACCATGGCCACGAGAGACTCCACCAGATACTACTAGACGGTCCCGATCCCGTTCACAAAATGAAAATACAGTAGCCTTGATAATATAGACTCACTGGTCAGATAGCAGCCCCCCTTAGGAGTTTTTTTTAAGTATTTCATCCCAAGCAAGGCGGGAGTGTCACTAGTACGCAAGGGGCTACAGAGAGTGCAAGTAAGGGAAAAGACTGGGTATGGGGGGAAGGTTGAGGAAAGGATAAAAAGAAGAACGGGGGGGGGATAAAAAGAAGAACGGAGAAGGATAAAAAGAAGATCAAAGCAACAGAAGATATCGATTGACATTACATTTAAATTTTTGAAGATTATAGTTATCAGGGAAGCAAATAAGAGGAAGAGAGTTACACTGTCGGGAAGTGCAAGAGAAGAAGCTGTTGGAGTAGAAGAGGCGGTTACATTTCACTGTTACTCTAAGGTTTGGAAACTTCACTATCAAGTAGATAACTCCAACTCAGAAAATATTTACCTTCAGCACCCTTAAATCCAAGAACATCATGCCAACGCAGGGTGTCCCGCATCGAGATTAACTCATTCGTTTGCGAGGATTAAATGATCCGAGATTAGCATACAAAGGATATTATCGTTTTGTGGGATTAAATGAAGTATGCACTTATTAGGCATTTTATTTCTATATATAAATCTAAAACAATTGACAGCTTTCTCCGTATATATAAAATAAACTTTTAAAAATCTTAGTAATTTATCATCCCTGACGAGTGGACGGAATGATTGTTGGAAGGTCTGTCTTCGAAACTCTATACTCGGGATGTTGAAAGTAACATCAGTCAACTAAGTGACAAACTTTATATTTCTATTTATCCGACTAATATTTAACTACAGAATTTTCTCAGAGATGTCTGACGACGAATAGCAATTCGGACACTCTTCTTCTTCTTCTTCTTCTTCTTCTTCTTCTTCTATGCGTCGTGACCCTTCAAGACGTTGGTGAGAATGTTTCTCTACAATTTCCAGTCTTTTGTAGCTCCTAGTAAATTTTGCCTTTTTACTTTCTCTCTCCTAAATGGTTTTTTTCCATCCAGTTGCGTTAGGTAGGTTGTTTTCCTCTTTCCCTCTTGCCTTTAATCTGGCCTGTTAGTAGCAAATTTTCCAAGCCCTCTTTTGTCATTATGTACCCTAGAAATGTCAATTTCCAATGTTAGTTATAAGTATCGTATTTGTTTCCATTTTTGTTTCCATCTAAAACGCATTGCTCACATTTATGTTGCTTCAAGTCTTTTCTTCATCTGAGAGGAAATTGCCTAGCATACATTACTATATGAGGAGCTATATTATATAACAGTTAAGTACTTTTTTCTTTGTTTCTAACGAATTTTTCTTGTTTCTTAATACTTTGCTTAGTTTTTTTAAGGCATTGTGCACTACCCGATAAGGCTTCTGATTTTGGTATCCCACTGTCTGTTTTCTGTTAAAACACTTCTCAGTTATTTAAATTTTTGTACTTGTTTGATTTTGGTATCCCCAATTTGTAATGTGCAGGTTGGGCTGTTCCTTTTGCTGACAACCATGCATTCTTTCTTTCTTGTAATTGAGGTTTAGTCCTTTTTTTTTTTTTTTTTTTTTTTTAGTGGATTAAATAAGAAAAATGAATTGATAGAATCGCTGGATGAAAATGAGTTACTGACAGCATTGGAGACGATGAGGCGGCCAGAGAACAGGTGTTTATCATTCATGATTATCAGATTATGCACGTTAACGAATATAAATTTATCTTGAGTGTGTGTTTGGTCAAAAGCCGTCATTATTCGTTGTTAATGGGAAATCTCATCCTTCACAGCCGTCATTCCAGTGATATACTCGGCGTTATATAAAGAAATGCAGAAAGAAGAAACTGTTTGGAGTCAATAAACTTCACGTATAAATTGCTCTTCTCACTGGCTTATGGCCATATCACGTTGAAACACCGGATCTCGTACAATCTACTTGAAGTTAAGCAACATCAAGCCTGCCTAGTATCTACATAGGTGGCAGCTTTAAAACCTTAATTAGTGAACATTTTTTAAGAAAGTAAATCGTAAAGAAATTTTTTTTTTTAATAAAGTAAAAATATTCAGTAATTACGGTTTTAATCCTTAATAAATTACTTTTATTTCTAACGCGTGTTGCAAAACATTCTAGTTTATCAATAAAGCTAAAATCCTGGCACGTTACAAGGTAATGTATTTGCAATCGTACAAATTAATGTCACAGGCACGTGGAGAACCTACAAGAAAACTCTATGTAACGTTACAAAAACGTTGCAGATACGTCATTTTCTTCATTTTTTAGCTGGGGACCTCGTACTAATTTCAAATAAATGAGGGAGATAACATTCTGACTTATTTAATAGTTCCACCAGTTCAGACTTTTACAGATAAGACACGCTAAATCGAATCATTTGTGTTTCCTCCATATTCCTACCTAATGTAAGGATAAAGTTTCACTTAGACAGCGTTTTATGGAACAAAATCCCACGTGTATGATTCCCTGAATCTTAACCTCGTCAAGCCAAGGATCAATCGTTATCTATCTTCCTTTTCCTCATAATCTTCCTATCACACACTTCATTCATCATAACCATATTAATAATAGCCTCTACTTTGATTGGCTTTCGTGCCATGTAATAAGTGAACATTAGCATTAAAAATCGTATTATTTTCGATTTTCATTTTAGTTGTCCTTAAAGGAATATATTCAATTTTTTTCTCTCACTATATCTACATAAGTCTTCTTCTTCTATGGGCCGCGTCCCTTCAGGACGTGAACGATCATGGCTCTCCACAATTTCCTGCCGTTTGTAGCCCTTACTAAAGTCTGTCTTTGTGCTATATCTCCCTGTTCTACTAACCATTTACACAAGCACGTTAGGTAGTTTATACACTACTTTTCTCTGTCTCTCTTTGTTTTCAATATGTCCTGTGCGTGTCAAATTTTCCCAGCCCTCTTTCCGCGTTATGTCATATCTACAGGATTAGGGAATATAATGAAAATTAATGCATTTCTAACTGGAATGCTAGATATAATGTCATGGTAAGAGCTACATATGATCAACTTATTATTTTAGCTGAATCATTAAGACTGGGTCAGATAAACTTGTTGGTTTCAGCTTTCGCATTCAAATATTTTTTAACATTTATTTATTTTGCTAACGTCACAAAAACGAAACTAGGGCGACCTTAATCTAAACTAAGCCGAGTTCACCCTGGCCAGAAATATAAAAGTAGTCCACATTTTTACAAAATCTCCTCTTTAAGAAATCGTTAAAATAAATATTTAATTTAAAAACAAAAAAAAAAACAGCTTTATACTGGTTTCAAGTAAATATGTTATATTTACAGAGATATTATTAAACACGCACGTATGAAAACATCCGTACAAGTTACAATCATGGGGTACGCAATAAGGATTAATTACGCCTATACTGATCACTAAGTCAAGAAGGTTGACCATTTTTTAAACGACTACATACACACACACGCATACACACACGCGCGCGCGCACGCACACACACACATACACCGTAGTCGGGATAATCGAGTCAATGCGAATCCCACGCTCCTTTCTTTAGCTGCGTAGTATGTGCTTCGCCAGAGCTACATACAGTTTAGAATTCAGAGTTGTCCTTCTCCCAGACCGGTTGCCAGCCAAGGCTATAGGACCTAGTTTGTCCTGCAACTTATCCATAGTTAGAGAAAGAAGAGATGGATTTTGCCTTTCCGGAAGTGAATGTGAATGTAATGAACTCGACTGGAATTCGAACTTGGATGTCCTATTCCCCAATCCGTGCTGCTTACCATTACGCCACTCTGACTGAACATTACCCTACGGCAAAGGATCCAATGTATGACTGAAGATATTATGAAGAAGTACGACTATCGAGTTGAAGTAATCACGGATTTCTGAAAAGGTACTCAAAATGATGGACAAACCCAGATAAAAATCAGCATTTCGAATGCTGATTTTTCAAAATAAGGATTTCCCACTTTCAAAAGATGTCTAACAGGATCTTCCGTCTCTTATTTGGGACTGTACTACTAAGCAGGAGGCACGGTGGCGTAATGGATAGTGGCTCGTATTAATCCTCTTCTTCTCCTCCCAGTCATGGGTAAATGGCAGGACAGACCGGGTAGACCAGTTACCATCCAAGGCAACTGGTCTACCGCAGAAAGAAATGGCAACCTAAAAAAATCTGCCTCGTCAGTCATGTATCGAAAGATACATGATCACCTATGCGTATATCACGCATGGCACATAACTGACTGACTGTACATTTAATCAAGCACACTATGGGTAAATAGCAGGACAGAACGGGTTCTATAGCCTTGGATGGCAACTGGTCCACCGCAGAAAGTAATGGCAACCTACTGCGGGAAAAAATCTGCCTCGCCAATCATGTATCGAAAGATATATGATCGCCTAAGCGTGTATCACGCATGGCATATAACTGACTGACTGTACATTTAATCAAGCACACTATGGGTAAATAGCAGGACAGACCGGGTTCTATAGCCTTGGATGGTTACTGGTCTACCACAGAAAGAAATGACGACCGAGAAAAAATCTGCCTCGTCAGTCATGTATCTTTCGATACATGATCGTCTAAGCGTGTACCACGCATGGCGCAGAACTGACTGACTAGTGAGCATCAAGAATGATAAAATTTGAAAAGAATGTTCTTATCTTCAAAGCCAGTAATATTGTCCATATTTAAAGATATGGAAGATAACAGACACCATTTATTCCAAAAAATAGGAAACCTTTCCAAACTAGAAACTATGATCTGGAATTGGAATAAAAGCAGGGATATTATCTACCTTGATTCCATCATAAAAATTCAGGGTGTAGAATTAGTAAATACCAAACACTCTAAATAGCACTGTGTATGGATCACTTTTTAACAAATTTAGTATTGACAGGGAATAGGCTGTGCTAAAGGTAGTTTCTCTCAACACCACCAATTGCTACAAAACCAAAACATTAACCTGAAAACTTAAGTCATGTTCTTAAATTGTCAGCTAATCTAAGACAAAAGTTCAAAATTACTTTGAGCGAGTGAAGTCTATGGATCTTGAAGACCATCCTCCTTCGAACATTGTCAACTGGCGCTACAGAATCACAAACAAAGAACTGTACAAAATAACAGAAATCACATCACTTAGGAACTTTCAACAATAGCAACAACTAACATGGATAGCACATGTAACTCGAGAAAAATAGTAACATAATCAAGATGTTGATGTTCCAAATTACTTTAAATAAAATGTTAGGAAGGAAGCCCTCAATATCGGAAAGAGCGATAACAGCTACTGTACCTGAGAAACCTATTTGCTTTATTTTGTTTTTTAAGAGAAAGATTTTATCAAGTTCAACCGATAGTAGCACTGGCTTCTCGGCCAATGAATGTCGAATGTTTCCTTATCGGGAAGCGCTTAAGAAAAGGGACGTTTCGATTTACATTCTATTAGAGGTCCAACGAAGCGTTATCAAATGAAGTTCGAATTAACCATTTTTAAACCCTTTAAATTGGGATAACCTTTTCATGTTTTTCAGTCGATAAATGCGCACTAGAGTTGGATGAGAATGGTTATTAATTAAGTTTAATTAGGATCAAGTTCAGTAACGGTTTGAACAACATTTGACGAAAAAAATTTTAAGTTTTAGTTCAAGGTTTTAGAAGCTTATAAAAATGCGTGAATAGTTATTTTACTTATCTTTCTTATGATAAAAAAAAAACAATGAAAAAAGAAAATTTCCGTAAACACATTAAAACAATCCTTGTTGAAAAGCACAGAAGTAAGTAACAAAAATTATATTACTTGTTAAGTATTTAAATGTCTTTGTTATGAATTAAAATGACATCAAGTACTCACAAGTTAGTAATAAAATTTGTTAGCTGCAATAATAATAAAAATGGCATTAAAGAAAAATAAAGGGGAAAAAAATAACTCGGAGAGAGATGGTAACCTGCACCATGTATTCCAAGAGGAAACCTTTCTAGAGACAATGATGTGGAATTGGAATGAAAGTAGTTATGGCACTTACACTGAATCCATCATAAAAATTTCTCTACTTGCGCAAGACACTCTACACATGAATGAATACACCTCCAGCTTGCAATCCAAATATTAGCATGCAACCGAGTTATGTGGAAATATCTGCGCAGTGATCCTACAATTACACCAACTCACGGGGATGATGATGATGATGATGATGATGATGATGATGATGATGATGAGGGATAATGATGATGGTAATGGTAATATTCATGATGATGATAGTGATAATGATGCTATTGATGGTGGTGGTGATGATAATGATAATGATGATGACGTGGTGGTAGTAGTGGTTGTAGTAGTGATGATGATAGTAGTGGTGGTAATAGTGATGATGTTGATGCTGCTGCCGATGATGACGGTGGTGGTGGTAGTAGTGGTGAGGATGATGGTGCTGATGGTGCTGCTGATGATGGTGGTGGTATATTTACATATTCTATCAGAAAAAATTCTCCTAATTTCTGTTTTGTTTCGTTTTTCACTCCGTGTTACGTAATCGTCTTCTTGATTTCACCTCACCTCAAAATTATATGAATTTAGATTTTTTTTTTCCGATTTGGGATGTTCGAGTTGGTGAAATGTTATAAACAATAAACATCAATGATATGGAGTTTATATATTTGTCCGGTTGCTTGTAAAATAATTCATTATTCAGTAAAATGTGACAATATGTCAGCAGCATAAATAAAAGTCTTAAAACATATTTATGCCAAAGTGCGTATCGCTACGAGGTTTTTTGGCACCGTCAAGTAAAGAAAAATACACACACGCATGCACACACACACACACGTACATTTATACAACTGTTTTCGTTTAATTCTCACGTTTGATGGAACCAATTTCAGTTCACTCAAGGTGATGACATTTAAACGGTTAAACTGAAATTTTTATGAAAAAATTCAGATAAAAATATCAGTTTGACCGTTTAAATGAGATTACACTGAGTGATATGTGCGTGCGTTTGTGTGTGTGCATATGTGTGTGTGTGAGAGAGAGAGTGTGTGTGTGTGTGAAGCCGCAGTTGGTAACCAGTCTAGGAGAAGGACAACTCTGAATTCAAAACTGTAGCTGTAGATTTAACTTGTCAGCACTAGTCATACTTGTCCAATGAGTCGATAGTCATAATGTATTAAAATTAAAATAAAGAAGTTTTTACTCAGTCACTGAATCAACATCTTTATTGCGCTTTTAAAATTCGTCAAAATAATGGCAAAGACACACTACAACTACATATTAACCTCGCTCGTCGTAAAAATAAGCATTTATTTATTTATTACTGGTTTCTAGTTCCTGATATAAAACTTCAAATTTGTTTATATCTGCCTCTCAAAAATGAAAGACCGGCTCAGTGACTGATTTACATAAAAATAAATCGAATATTTCTATATCTTATAAGCGATAAATAACTTATTTTTTTCGGGGAGAGGGTGTTCACTCAGCCAACTATAGATACTATTTTCTAACACGCAGGGACATCACTTTAAATACGTTTGCTTTCCAGGTCGTATCTGAAAAGCAGTTTCGTCTTTTGAAAACATGTTTTCACTGCCTTCTTTTATGTCATAAAAAAGACAAATATCACTGATCTGTTTTGCTTTTCGTTTTTGTGTGTGTGTGTGTGTGTGTGTGTGTGTGTGTGTGTGTGTGTGTGTGTGTGTGTGTGTGTGTTCGCGCGTGCGCGCTTTATTTCTTGAAGTTTTACACTTTGATTCAAATTTAAACCGGTTTTCCTTTTTCCATAGAAAACAATCTCTTACACTTCTCTGGATTTATTTTTAACTCATTAAATCATTGTATTGAGGATTATTGTCCATAATAATAGCTTTTTAGTCTAGAACACAAGAACGAAATATCATGGAATGGGACTCAGTCAGTTATGTGCCATGCGTGATACACGCTTAGGCGATCATGTATCTTTCGATACATGACTGACGAGGCAGATTTTTTCCCCGCAGTAGGTTGTCATTTTTTTCTGCGGTAGACCAGTTGCCATCCATGGCTATAGAACCCGGTCTGTCCCGGTATTTACCTTATTTTCTCAAAGTCCACGAGATTTTTAAATTGTAAAAGTTTGTTTAAGTTTTTTTTTAAAAGTCGGAAGTCATTTCTCACTGTATTCGTGATTTCGTAAAATATACAGTAAAGTCATTTTAAATTATTTTAATTAAAAACGTAAAAAAATTTTAAAGTTTTTAAAATGATTAGCAACAGAACGTATTCAAGTCGAACTCGACGAAGCCAGCATACCAGCGGGTGGTCCGAAAGTCTTGTCACACCTAAATAATATAATTTTTCTATTTCAGATAGCTGACACGAAAATTATGTTGTTCATAGAGACCTTCTCGATTTGTGAGAGCGTCAATGAAAGTGAACAAAGTGAATCAAGTACATGTGTTTTGTATTACTCTATTACATGTTCTTCTATTGTTCTAAATTACTTTTTGGTTGGAGCGACAAGACTTTCAGACCACCCTGTAAAAAAACAAAAACAAGCTCCTACTCCTTCCAGTTAAAAAAATCCTCCTAACAAGCTACTTATAAAATTCCTACTTATCGAGCAGAAATTTAAAATTGGCTATTCCCAAGTAAAGAGAATAAAATCTGCATGTTTTTTCAAAGATTCTAAAAAATTATATGTTAGTTAGTGAATGTTATTGTTGTGTAAGGTAAATTAGTGTACTGTAGTGTAATAATAATTGTCAATGTCACTCATCAAAACGGAGAATGTCTCATAGCTAAAAAAAATATACATTATAGTTTTCAATTGAGCATTCAGATAATTCAGCTGTGAAAAGAAGAAAAGAAATGAATTAAATCAGAATAAAATTTCACTAACCAAATGAAAGCTTGGGTCTTCTTAGGAGTTGAGTGCGTGCGATCGTTCTGTACTCTTGCCAATGCTGATGACAAAACTGTGTAAAGAAAACTGAAGCTAGCAGCAGCAGCAGCGGGAAGTACTTCCCGCCTCACAAACTTTTAGAAGTCAGTCAGCTGATATTAACGTCAGCTGAAAAAATGACACTAGATTTTGTCCGGGCCTTTGAAACAGGCTAACTTTCAACAAGCAAACATTATAAAATACTATGCATGAGCAATCAACAATATAGTCATGTCTCATTTTGCAAAAATAGGGTTTATCTCAAAATTATATGTGTCTAGGGCTCTCTGGACGTCTAAAATATGGTAAATTCAAGCGTGAGTGCTTCAATAAAAAGACAACATTGAAAATAACAATACCAAAGTTTAAAAAAAAATTGTTGAATCTTTAATTTTAGGTTTAATTCAAGCCAACAGTTTAATATTTCCAATAAACAAAATACTTTCAAAAATTGATCGGAATATTTTTTCTCCTTTTCAGTAAAATCTATAAATCCGTCCATATTGATAGATCTGTCAACATAAAATAATTCTCTATTTTAAAACATCTTTAAAAATAAATATACTCTTCTGAAACGTTATTTCAGAAAAATTAGCTGATTTAAAGTTTAATTAATCTGGAGTGAAACAAATATTACTTGTAACTTAAAATGTAACAAGAATTTTTTTTTTTAATGGAGTGGATGCTTTTCTAACGTGATGAGTAATTTATTGACAGCCTGATGTTTGGATAATCTAAGTAAGGGGAATAGAAATGAAAGAAAATATTTGACGAATGCAATGTGAACACCCTCATTAATATTTTTAAAAACTGAGAAAATACATTACGCTATCTAATGTTTTATTGAATTTTAGGTATTAAATATTCCACATTGTGATAATAGAAAATGAAATGTGGTAAAATGTGATTCACGTTTGGAAATGCTAAAATGTCTGAAATCGAATTTAATGTCAATAAGGGAAGTTGATTTATGATGATCCTAATACGTACTAAGCTCACCCCAGATGAGACCAAAATAGACTTTACATTCAGTGTCACACCAGACTATCAGAGAAACTCAGTGCGTCCACAGGTTAATCTGGTAGGTAATCTCTTATGTATCACAGGATGTCTACACCCTATATGTACACAGGTGGTAGACCCAGCTGCTCTTAGGATTTGCACACGTTGAAAAACAGGATGACTGAGAGAAACATAGAAGTCTCTCACATCCCCGCGAGATCTGCGTTCATAGAAAGTTCTCAAAGCCACACACACACTTACGCTGGTACTAACTGACAATGCCCAGAGGTGAATGAACAATAATTTTATATATAGGATATTTCGTTTCGTTTTTTTTATTTGTCTGTACAACAATAACAGGAAATAAATAAAACTACACATGGCTATACTTCCTATCTCTAGACAGACAAAATGAGAGCTTTAATCATTTCAAGCAAGCTAGGCAATAAAGCCACTAAGACGCAATGGGTTACTGAAAGTGAAAGAATACAAGAATAAAGAAAAACATTAATAAGAAGCGAGAACAATAAAAAAACAGGGATTAAGACGACAAAAAATAACGATTGATATTGCATTTAAATTTTTGAAGGTCAAAGTTGACTAGAAAGTATAAGATCGGAAGAGCTTTCTGCAAGCGAGAAGTGTGAAAGAAAGAAACTGTCAGCATAGAATTTACGGCTACATCTAGCCATTTTAACTGTAAAATGAAGAGACCTAGCCGCCAATCTAGTATTGCGCTTAAACTCGTAAAGCTGAGGCACCAATGAGGGAAGCTTATCAGAATAATTACCATCAAAATATTTATAGGAAAAGCACAGGGTAGCTACGTTACTACAGCAGGAAAGTGACTGAAGCCGAGATGAAATACAAATGTGGATGTGTGTGTGTGTGTGTTTGAGTATGATGGGAGAGAGAGAGAGAGAGAGAGAGAGAGAGAGAAATGAAAGGAAGAAAACGAGAGAAAGAAAAGAAGTAATTCAAAAGAATTGGTGAGAATATAACATTGTTAAGCCAATTTAAAAAAAATGAACAATGAGAAAAATGAATAGAATAGAGAAAAAAGTATTTAAAAGTGTAGGCGCTTTGCTGTAAAAGAATAATTAACAAGCGAGTTACGTTATGTTTTGTCCTCACTGAATGTCTCGGCTTAGTACAGTGTAGTGCTTATTTATAAATGTAAATATACATTCGGGGCCATCTGTCAGTTTGTCACCGACCGGGCAAATCACCCCATGCCGTGTTTCGATTCCAGTTTGCGCCGGTGTGAACAAAAATTGTGGAAGGGCTCAAAGTAAAAAGAAAAAACAAACATGTCACCGGAAGAAGAGAAAGCGCGAATTCTGTTTTCATTATATCGGTTATTTATTCACAGATTTACCTGGGGGAGTAGATGGGGGACACTTGGAACATCTTCGAGGATACTTCTTTTTTTTCTCACGACAGAACCAGTACTTCCAGCCAGCGAAAATTCTCTCGGCCATCTCTCCTGCTATAACCGTCTCTCACCCGTCACTAAGTGTCGATTATTTCCTATCGCCCCTCTATCCCCTTCTACATCACGCCAGGCGGCTTTCTGACTCTACATTTCGATGGACAGCTCTTCGCCCCTTAACAACTGATTAGTAACTGATTAAGCCCACAACCGGAACTCCCTACCTTTTCGGCTAAGTGGCACTTGATCCTGAAGTATTTTTATTTATCTGTCTGCTTCACCCCACCCCGACTCTCCCGTTGTGGTTATATGGGTGGCCTCTTTGAAGATTTGATATCTAGAAATTAATGCTTGTCATAGAACACCAAACACTTCTATACCGTAGGTGTCCTAATCACAGGTGGGGGGGACAGAAGAAAAGCTGAATTTTTAACTTACAAAGGTTGAATTTAGCGGATTTGATACTATATTAAAATTTATTGTAGACATATACTACTAGAAAGTCTTTCTGAAAGATATAACTCGAAAAGACCTTCTGACGAGGTATCTACCATTTTATACAATTAATAATAGTCGACTGAATCCTATGCATCCTGTACAGATTTTTATTTCAATTCTTTCCTTGAATAGTATTGACAACTGCCTTCGTACACCTTACAATAAAGTATACTCCACATATTCTCAGTTGGACTGAAGTCGGGTGAACATGCTGGCCAACTCATAATGCTAGTTATGATCTTGAATTGATTGTGTAATGCTTTTTGTCCAGTGGATTGGAGCATTGCATTGGAACTTCGAGTTGGCACCAGTAATTTCTTCTGCATAAGGTCGCGAGGCACAGGATAAAAGAGTTTGATATTTAGTAGAATTAAGATAACATTCTGTTACTACTTTAATAACTCCTTTAAAATATTTCTTGGTATTTTTAAAAAATTTAGATCGAAGATAACAATGGGATAGATAGATAGATAGATAGATAGATAGATAGATAGATAGATAGATAGATAGATAACTCACACCGGGAAATACCAGAATGTCTTAATCGAATTTAATGTCAATAAGAAAAGTTGATCTATGATGACCCCAATGTAGCAGGGGCGATATCACCCCTGAAATAATAATAATAATGATAATAAAGGAGGATGTGCTGTAAAACAGAAAACGCCAAGTGAAAGGGAGGCGTTTTCGAATAACCAAGATGTTAATATGCTGTAAAGACTTTGAAATGTAAATGTTACAGAAAGGTAATTTCTGAAATACAATCTTTTTGTAAGTGTACAAAGAATATCAGATAACTAATAGAAAATTACTGGAACAATGATAATTTAGAATTTTTTAAAAAAAGAAATGGATACTGACACTATAAAAATTGAAGTTAAAATTAAGGATGTTTTGATCTAGAATTTATTTTTTTAAACAAGAATCTCTATAGTTTACAAAGAGCGGCAGAATAATTAATAGCGAGGTGATAAAAAAAATAGCGTCGATGAAAAAGTAAATTGTTTATTCTCACTAGAAAAACAGATACGTCACCAGTCTGGGAAACGTGAGCCGGTTCTCTTAGTAAAGAGGCAAGCCAACCGGAGGAGGCAGAGAGTTTTGGGGTTCGTCTATCTTTGAATGCAGTCGAACTGAGTGGAGAGATGTCAGATATTGAAAAGGAAGCGTCCACTGTGTGTTGCCGAAGCTGAAGGCGAAGAAGCGAAATACCGCTGCTAACATCTAAGTAACGCTACTCCTGCTACCACTAATACTACTACTACTATTACTACTACAGAGAACGGGAACATCGAAGGTAGTAGTAGTTGCGCTAAGAACAGATCAAAATGGATTAAAACGAATGCCACATCTCTCCTTTACCGAAACTATTCGAAGTGTTTGTTTGGTTATTGTTCACATACAAGAAACATTCAACCTTGTGCAACAAGAATTATCTTTTTGTGTGTTTGCTTTTATATATATAAAAAAATTGTCCTTTCAAAATCGAATAGACTTGGTTATATTTATTTTTCTGTTAAGCCGATTCTCACCCGACAAACTCGTAGGTTGACCAACGGAGAGCTTCAGGATTTCTACGATCTGATGACCACTCTCCAGAATCAAAACAATCACAACGTGGCTGGAGTGTGGCTTCGAATTGACATTGAGAATCGAAGACTTGTGTTTAACCTGTAATGCTGGACCATACGGTCTTGTGAAGTGCGTGGGACCGGTGGAGTGAGGATACGGTGTTACACCGTTACGTACTGAGCTTCTGTATTTTTTTTAATCTCTAAAAGAAAGCACTTTTTGAAACAGTTAAATACAAAAAGATAGCGTATCTACACAAAAACCTTTAGAGTTAAATTCACACTTCATAAGTTGAACGTTAAACCGGTTTTATAAATACCAAGCATACTGTATAAGCATTTTTATAAACAACTATTTTGAAGTTAAAGTTCACAAAGGTACATATCTAAAAGAGTGACCACGTCTGTAATGTTGTGTACTATGTTTAGGCCACGATACAAATAATTGGCTGTAGACGAGATCCATAGTAGCAGCATTTAAAAACCTATGCTTGCAAAAGGAAACTGTCTTTATTCCTTCGCCTAATGCGTAATGTTAGAAAACGCAACAGGATGTGCCGATAAGTATGTAGTACTTACCTTTTTTTATACAAATGTAGACATTTAGACTCTGACTCTGTTGTTATCGAAAGACGCAGCTTTTCCATAGTCAGACCATTATTATTTTTATTATATTTTAGGGAATAAATATTCCAACCTGTCGTGTATATTACTTTCATCCTGTGTCGTTTCGTTGAAAGCATTTTTGGTGTCAGAGATACTTAGTACTTCATGTGCTTGTTTTTCATAAGGGTTCAGACTGTCCGTAAAATTTTATCATGCTGAGTAAGATTTGTTCTTGCATGCTTTGATCGCCTATTGGAACTAAAACCCCTGCATAGACCTCAAGTGGACCTCCTACATGCCATTCATCGTTATGGGTATATCGATGTACTGCAATGTTTAACAGTCTTGTCTCGCTAATACAGTTACGACTGAGTAGTGACTTCGATCCTCACTGAGCGCCTTGTGCCACATCTCAGCTACGCTTATAAAATCACTATACAATTCATCGGTAAAGATGCTGGAAAAAGGTCGGTTAGAAGAACTTGATAGAAATACAAACCGCTTCAGTCCTGACCCACGTGATGATGTCAATAATATCGGTGCTTTCGTTACAAATGAAGTTATTTAGTCTACAACTGCCTTTTTTATCAAGACGACTACAGTACCCTTTATGATATACATGATATTAAATATCATTACGTAAGACAATATCATCTTAGTAAAATTGATTAATAACATTATTTGCAGCAGTTTTCATTGCTTCCCAGAGATCTCCTTTACGTTAATATTGCTTTCCATTTTTACTCTTTTAATGATAAACTGCGAATTTTCTATTGGATTAATATCTGGAAATGCTGAGAAGCACTTCATAGAAGTGGTATCCCTGAAAAACTTTTGACAATCTGGGCAATAGTCAGCTTCATAAAATGGTGAAAAACTACTCCCGGGAATAAATATACTTCTTTATTGTCATCTGTACCAAACAAAAACGCTTCGTTCAAGAACTTACACTAATTCTCTGCATTTATCTTGATAGCTGCATCAGCTTTGAAGGAACCTATACTTTTATCGCTTATAACATTACTTACATTATTCGGACTGTTATCCTCATCTTCATTGCCATATTCACAACTTTTGGCTGTTGTACGCTCCGGCCTTCTTCAGGTGATTGGAATTTCGAACCGAACCCTTTATTTGGTCCACCGAGGTAGATTGTTCTATTTCCACGTGCCATGCATCCTCTGGATCTCTCAGTTATTTTCCTTTAATTCAACTCTTCAAATTTTTGCTTCACCACTGCTGTAGCCTGGTATTGATCCCACAACTTTTTGGATCTAATCACTGGATCTAACCAACACCTTTATCCACTGGGCCATGTGTCCTTGAGGACACATATCCCAGTGAGTAAAGAAGGCCAAAGCGTACAACGGCCGAAACGCTGTGAATATGGCAATGAAGATGAAGATAACAGTCCGAATAATGTACATAATGCAAGTAATCATAATAGCTCATCTCAGAAATATAGACAGATACTTATATGATTATATTAGACGAAAACATTCCATCTCCCACACGTTGTCATCTGAATTGCCTATTTTCACCTATGACGCAACCGGTCAGCTATCAACTTAACATTCAACACTAAAAATTACATTAAAAGTTTCAAGACCATTTTCTTCAAACATTTTCTTACTTATTCTTGCTTATTACTCTTGTATGTTTTCTCAATTTTTTTTTTTTTTAGTAAAATTCTTGCCAATGTTTTCGGTTTCTATTAATCTTTGATCGTTATTCGATTTTTCGCAATTTCCAACATCGTGTTTCTTGTCACTCAATAACTTTACAATACTTTATACCTTTTTAGATGTCATATATTTCTTACAACACATGGCAATCTGTAATTGAAAAATAAATATCAGTAACTATACTATTATATACATACATACACACATATACACACACACACACACATATATATATATATATATATATATATATATATATATATATATATATATATATATATATATATATATATATATATATATGAAGAAATATTGTCTTAAGGTGCTATATTTATGGGATAAAGTGCTCAGTATCAGAGATAGAGCGTGTGTAAATATAAAAGTGAACAAAGAAGTCAACACAGAGGCGACAATCTGTTTCATGATAGATGCAATCGTCAGGCCACAAAGATACATGATCGCCTAAGCGTGTATTACTCATGGCACATAACTAACTGATCCTGGAAATTGACCAGTCCGAGCAGATTTCAAAAAGTGTTCAATACCTAAACTATAGGGCAATATTAAGAAAGTTTATCTTTAAAAAATAATTTTATATCTTTTAAGATAAACTTTATATATATATATATATATATATATATATATATACTGTACTTCACAGCAAAGATGGCATTAGCCGTTTATTTGTATGGATAATTTTTAATCGAATAATTCTATCATAGGCTCTTGTGTCCTCCTGACACTTTCAAAACTGTAAATAATCAGTTTAAAAAGAGAAATGTCTTAATGTGCAGAAAACAGGTATAAAAATAACAAATAAGATTTAAGAAAGATTGAATTTCAGTGACTGTGCAGTTTTACTGAGCGACACATCTACACGAGTGTCTCAGGCTGGGGGATGGGTGTTTTTATCGTCTAGACAGATTGCCAACCCAAGCTGATGACCCCATTAACGCAACGCAACCATCAGCAGATTCCGACCAGATTTATCTATCCAATTTCACCCACAAGGCCTGGGCTACCTAATAGCATAGTTTTCCCAATGGTATGACCATCTTTTAGTTTAGTTATATGCCATGCGTGATACACGCTTAGGCGATCATATATCTTTCGATACATGACTGACAAGGTAGATTTGTTCCTGCAGTTGGTTACCATTTCTTTCTGCGGTAGACCAGCTGCTACCCATCCTGCTATTTACCCATAGGGGTGGGGAGTAGAGGATTCCTACCTTTCCCAAGAGTATTAGTAGGTAAATGAATATAATGAATTCGACTGGAATTCGAACTCGGTTCACCGATTCCTCAATCCGAACCGCTATCCATGGCTATCTCCTTCATTATAAAGAAGTGAGATTTGAAGCGTGTTTCCTGGTCGGGGTACTAACGTTCTTACCATTAGGCCACGTACCCATACATAGATATAAAAATTATGTATAGAAGGATAAAATACATACCAGGATATAAAACAAGTTCTTCTGTAAGATATATAAATTCTAAAAAGAGGAACAATCAAAATTGTAAAAGAAAAATTACTTGAAAAATGCAATGAATACATTGGACATGACAACATAAGAGAGAAATACGCATTGCATAAAATAAAACACTGGAAGGAACTGCAATATTAAAAGTTAAGATGGCGAAGTGGTCAAGATGAAGAGAAATGCATCGGGAGAAACAAGACAAACTTACAATAGAGTTGCTGACAGCCATTGAGGATTTTGACATTGATAATGTTACTGAAGTCAGTCAATTATGTGCCATGCGTGATACACGGTTTGGTGATCATGTATCTTTCGATACATGACTGACGAGGCAGATTTTTTTTCCGCGCAGTAGGTTGCCAGTTCTTTCTGCGGTAGACTAGTTGCCTTCCAAGGCTATAGAACCCGGTCTATTCTGCTATTTACCCATAGCTGGGAAAGAGAAGAGGATTCATACCTTTCCCAAGGGTATTAACACGTAAGTGAATATAATGGATTCGACTGGAATTCGAACTCGGCTCTCCGATTCCTCAATCCAAACCACTATCCATTACGCCACCGTGCTTCCGAAGAAATAAATTAAATATACAAAATCACCCAATCATCTTTGATTTTCAAAAATTTAAAAGCAATATCAGTTGTTATCTTCTGTCTTCTTAATTCCTGTCTCTTTTATTGTTCTCTCTCCTTAATAGTGTTTTTTTTTTTATCATATTCTTTAACATTCCGTAACCCCTTATGTCTTAGTGGCTTTATTGCCTTGCTTGGGGTGAAATGATTTTAAAAAAGACAGAATAAATGGTTCTCAGCAAAGGGGACAACCCATTGTGTAAGCTACGTATCAGGGACGTAAAACCAAATAGTTGCAGTAATTTAACGAGACAGAAATTCGAAGAATGAATAGCGAAAGATGGTTTTCAGAAACTAAGCAAAGAATCAAGAGATCGGAAAATGACATTATAAACAAAGGAAAAATTGCTGGACAGCTATGTAATATCTAAGCTCCATTATGTCAAGGGATTGCTGGGCAATCTCATTACAGATGAAGAAGAAACTTGAAGTGATAGACATGTAGATCTACTGACGAATGTTGAAAATACCGTAGACATGCCGTGAAGTTTTTTTTTTAAAGTAAAATGCAGAGTTTTTAGTAGAAAAGAGACTGCTACCAGCAACCAGAAACAGGCAGCTGAAAGTTTTAGGACAGAAGGTTTTTTTTCCTGAATTTAACACTCACAAGACATACTGAAAGCCAAGAAATGCAAGGGAAAGCAGTGAGTAACCAGCTTAACAAGATAGATGACCAAGCATTAGTAGGAAGGGTTGTAAAGGAGCAATAATTACTTAGAGCAGAAAAAGATAGGAAGTTGTGGAGAGCCATGATCGACACGTCCTGAAGAGCACGGAAAATAGAGGGGAAGAAAGAGAAAGAAACTATGATTATAATGTGAATTATATCGAGATGAACCAGCATTAAAGAGCTCCTTTCTCACAATCACAAAGAACTGTACTAAATAGCTGAAGTCCCATCATTTGAGGACTACCAACGGCAGTAACAACTAAAATGGATAGCACATGGAACTCGAAGAGAAAATAATGGTATAATCAAGATGTTAACATTTCACACCACTTCAAATAAAAGGCTATGAAGGAACTCCCACCCTCATTCCACACCGGAAAGAGCATTAACAGCTACTAGACTTGAGAAAATTGTTTTAAGATAGATTTTATAAATTTCAACCGAAAGCTGTACTTGCCGCTGGGTCAATGAAAGCTAAATGTTTCCGTCTAAGGAAATGGTTAATATTAGAATTACCATTTGTCAGAGAAGTTTGATAAGCCGTAGAAATCGAATCAATCAATGCATTTCTCAAGAAAAAAATTTTAAAAGAAGGGATTTTTTTGTGAATAAATAAATAAATTTACTCTCACGTATATGGAACCAAAGTGTTAACAAAGAAAATTTATAATGAACAATTCTAATCCGTACAAAATATAAAGATTCTTCTTTTTCATTTTGTTTTGTTGTTGTTGTTGTTGTTGTTATTTTGCTTCTTTTTTTTTCTTTTTTTTTTTGTCTGTTTTACTTTTTTTAATCCAATTTTTGACTTGTAATGCCTTAACCACGCAGCTGAGTCCAGGTACCATATTTCTTAATAATTTCCTTAGCATTTGTTGACGAGTAGTGGAGTTTAGATATTTTCCTTTCTATAACTTTAAGTTACCTTACTTAACCCTCATCGCCTCTCACCATAGTACACACACACACACACACACACACACACACATATATATATATATATATATATATATATATATTGTTTGCCTGATGATCGCAAGAGCGTGAAACCAAGGGTCACAAACTTATATCCATACATCTATTATGTTAACTCTATCACTGATATTGAGCGCTTTTCACTAAGTACCGCGCATATAATATATATATATAGATAGATAGATAGATAGATAGATAGAGAGAGAGAGAGAGAGAGAGAGAGAGAGATACATATATATAACTGAAACGAAAGATGGTCCACCTGTGCTTCTTATTTATGTAGATTATATATATATATATATATATATATATATATATATATATATATATATATATATTATTTTCTTTTTTACAGGAAGGTATCATATACATGGTTAATTAATACCATGAATTTTTAATTAATAAGAATTTAAGCGCAGTATTAGATTTGGCGGCAAGGTCTCATCTTACAGTTGAAAAATGACTAGAAGTAACCGTAAGTTCTATGCCAACAGTTTCTTCTATTGCACTTCTCGCTTGTAGAACTCTCTTCCAGCTTCTTACTTACCAGTCACCTTTGACCTTCAAAAATTTAAATACAATGTCAATCGTTATTTTCTGTCTTCTTATTCTTTTACTCTTCTCTCTCCTTAATAGTCTTTTTTCTTTTCTTTTTTTTTTTCATTTTTTCTAAGACTCGGTAACCCCCCTTGCGTCTTGGTGACATTACTTCTTGTCTTGAGTGAAATGATTTAAAAAACAAACATTATTTCACAGTAATCCTCGAAATTTTTTTTATATATATATATATATATATATATATATATATATATATATATATATATATAATATTACGAGGATTATATATATATGTGTGTGTGTGTGTGTGTGTGTGTGTGTGTGTGTGTGTGCGCGCGCATTTCATTGAATACGACAAACAAGGTGTTTTGATTTAGTTTTTTATACAATTTCTCATGCGATCTAATAATATTTTTCTTTTCAGATGATAAATTATATAAAAACTGTCTGAATTTTCTTTTTATCCGAGCGCTTTCGGCTATACATTTAGATATTTTCAAGGATTAAATATTTTTACTATTAAATAAGAAATAATTTGTTGCACGTGTGTTTTATAAAATGTTTTCATTTTTCAAAACACGGTCAAGATATTGTGTACGTGTTCATAGTTAATATTATTCAGTGTTGTTCTTTTTTCTTTTTATTAATAAGGCTTCCATTATCTTTAGCCTTTTCTTTTGCATGTAGACGATGCTATTATGTTACTGTTGTCAACAAGTATGTTACAAATAGTGTCCGGTAGGTCTCCACGAATGTTTAAAAGAGATCTAATTGAGCTATGGTCAGAAAGATGTAGAGTGAGTCTGCGTGTCAAACATGTTGTAGTGTGGCCTATTAAATTCGTAAATATATATATATATATATATATATATATATATATATATATATATATATATATATATATATATATTAAATTAAATTAAAAGAACATTTAAAAACAGTAATAATACAGGCTGAATTGAAGAGGAGTTATGATTATACTTAGTACTTTATGTGGTTGTTTTTCATAAGGGTTTAGACTGTCCGTAAAATTTTATCATGCTGAGTAAGATTTGTTCTTGCATGCTTTGATCGCCTATTGGAACTAAAACCCCTGCATAGACCTCAAGTGGACCTCCTACATGCGTTATGGGTATATCGATGTACTGCAATATTTAACAGTCTTGTCTCGCTAATACAGTTACGACTGAGTAGTGACTTCGATCCTCACTGAGCGCCTTGTGCCACATCTCAGCTACGCTTATAAAATCCCTATACAATTCATCGGTAAAGATGCTGGAAAAAGGTCAGTTCCCTGTACAGCTCCCGCAAGTACCTGACCCCCTCCTGCTATTCCCTACCTTTATAAAGCGCCAGATCAGACCGAGAACGAAGTGCCGCCCAGTCTTCGCCTTCCACTCTCGATAGAGCCCAAAAGCGTCCTTGTGGATGATGAATTATTTTCCACTTTACAACCACTTTCTCACAGAAGTGACATCACAAGCGTCACGATGCTCTATCGCTATGGAATGTTCCACCAGACTTAAACTTCACGGTTAGGACCCGCCATCCTGTGCACATTGCAACGAACCATCATCATCTCCTTCCTATTCCTTTGATGAGATGTAAGTTCCACTTGAGCAACTACTTCTTCCCACGGACCTCTGTCTTGTGAAACCGACTCCCATGAGAATGCTTTGCCGATCACAACACTCTTAACCTGTTCAAGTCTAAGGTTAACCTTTAACATATATCCCCATAAACTGTGCCTCTTACTCAGTAAACCTCTACCTAGAGCGGCCGTCGTGCCTTGTAAAGGATGAACATCATTGCAAAAAAAAAAAAATCATAACGAACACTTTAAGTTCGCTTCTATTCCCGTGTTTCTTAGAGGCTTCCACAGAAAAATGTTTTGAAATTTCTTCGGATTATTTCATTGGTGTAAAATGCTTTTGAAGCATTTGTAATTGGCTCATTTTAATTTATATTTGTTTTAAACAAAAAAAAATGCATCTTGGCGACTCTATTTTTATGCCAGTTCTGGTACCTTTAGTTAGGGTATGTCAGTTAAGTTGAGTGTGTATTTCTGTAATTCTAGTTTCACAGTCCCTTGTGGTTTCATATGTGACATATCGGATACGCTATTTGAAGAGTCGAATAAGTAAGCCTCAGCACGCCATGTTAGTAGTGGCAGTGTTTGTAGTTAATACTCCAGGTGTATTAAGGTAATAAATTTTTGAATTGAAATTACCGTCTCGAACACATCTGTCCAGGAAAATAAGGGAGTCGAATGAAAGAAAGAAAGACAGTTCAAGAAAAAACTGCTACTTACCTTGCTCACGAGTGAATATTTCCTTTTCCGTTCGTCTTAGATTCTCATTGAATTACAAGAGATTAGAAAGCGTACGGCGGTTTCTAACGAACACACGAACACAAACTTACACATCTACTTCGCCACACACACACACACGCGCGCGCGCGCAAACACAGACACAAAGGCGCGTGCTTATCCTGTTCAAAGATAGAAACACACTTTCCCTGTCGAGTACTGTATGTTGTCTTACACGGTGAATCATGCTAGAAAAAGTAAAAAAAATATATGTTAATTTGAAAAAAAGATAATTATGAAGATGATAAAGCGGAAGTGGATTTTTTTTCTTTAGTGTGAGAAAGAGACATATTCGATACAACGTTCTCCAAAATTCTGATGTAAACATGCAAATAAATACATAATAAAAATGTTACGGACGAAGAAGGGGAGGGGGGAGAGACTTGCTGTCACTTGGTCTTCATCGAAAGTCAAAAGACCAAAATTAAAAATTATTTAGTAGTAAATAAACGATTAGTAAGAATAAGAAAGGAAATTATTATTATTATTATTTTTATTATTATTATTATTATTATTATTATTAACATTTCTTTCTAAGTTGAAAAATATTGGAAGAGTTACATCAACCAAACTTATTTATTTTATTATTATTATCATTATTATTAATAATAATAATAATAATAATAATAATTATTATTATTATTATTATTATTATTATTATTATTATTATTATATTCCTAATGAACACCCTTTCTCCTTCATTTTTATTCATGTTGTCTTGTCTTTTTAATAAACGGTAGTTAGTAGCACTCGCTCACATGAAAATGCATCTGCTTGTTTTCTTGTATCGGCTTAGTTCGCTTGCATTTCCGATGGACAACCAACTACGAAAAATACGAATATATTTAAAAAACAGAAGTTTCATTTTGAAACTAAGGATTATGACATAACTAAAAAATAAAAAAGATATTAATTTGCTTTATTCTTCTTCTCAATTCAGTCATCTCCTAAATGTATATACATATTTTTTTGTCAGTTTCCCCATTTATAATCAATTGTCTCCGCATTTTTTTACGGCTTCTAGCGGTTACAAAATGCACGCATTGGGACAAGATGACTTAACAGGAGCAAACCGAACCAATTGCACTAGATTAAATATGGAGTCTATTAACTGTTTTCCAAGTGATTGTTTATCGATTTTTCACTTTAGCAGTAGAAATCATACTATGCTGATAACGCTATTAAAGACAGTGTGTGAATTTAATGTTAACCCTCGACAGTATTATTGCCTATATCACCTTGGTTTATAAGTCGTCTGCATTGTCTTCCGTCGTAATCCTGGAATCTAGTCCGGAAAATGTATCAATAATCCAGCTGCACATCTTAGCAGCAAATAAGTCACGTTGAAATTGACGAGATTTGATTGATAAATTTCATGCGACAGAGCCTTCATCAAATGATGACTTTTGGATGAGACATAGTTTCAGGGCTGTAACGTCATTACCACTAACATATGGTGCACCAGCAATTCTTCTTCTATGTACCATGTCCCTTCGGGTCGTGGACGATCATGGCTCTTCACAATTTCCTGTTCTTTATAGCTCTTAATAAATGTTGTCATTTTGTTACCCCCCCCCTAAACCCTGCTACTCAAGCTCGCTAGGTAGCTTATATATTGTTTTCCTCTGTCCCTCTTGCCTTCAATCTGTTTTATGGGTACCACATTTACCAAACCTTCTTTCCTCTATATATGCCCTAGAATTTTCAGCTGTCTCTTTCTGATTTTAAGTGACCTTTTTGTTTCTATTTTCTCTAAAACTTTATCGTTGTTCACATGTTTGGTCTATGGTATTTTCAGCACCCTTCTGTAGGACCAAATTTCTGTTGCTTCAAGTATTTTCTTCATATGTGAAGAGGTTGTCCAGCATTCACTGGTATATAGGGGGACTGATATTACGTAACTTGTCAATACTGTTTTCTTCGTTACTAACGAAATTTTCCTGTTTCTTAATACTTTGCTTAGGTTTTGGAAGACATCTTTCGTTATCCCAATGCGCGCTCGGATTTCAGTTACACACTTTCTGTCTCTTGTTAAAATATTTCCCAGATATTTAAATTGTTGTACCTGTTTTGATTTTGTTATATCCAATTTGTAATTTGCATGTCGGTCTGTTCCTTTTGCTAACAATCATGCACTCTGTCTTATTGCGATTGATGTTTAGTCCTTTCTTCTTGCTTTCCTTCACTACCTTCTGTAGGAGTTCTTGTAGTTTCATTTCCATATCTTCTATCAAGATTATATCATCTGCATATCTTATGTTGTTAAGATTGTGGCTGCTAATAATGAATCCTAATAGGACTTCTAATTCTCTGAGAATCGCCTCACTGTAGAGGTTGAATAAGACCGGCGAGAGGACACATCCTTGTCTTACATCTCTTTCGATTTTTGTACATTTACTGAATTCATTTTCTACCCGGATGCAGGCGGTTTACTGCCATTTTTGTTTGTTTTTCATTGTGTGGATTGAATTTTAAAAGAAATAGAAAGCATTAACCATAAGAAATAAAGTGTTCTTAACACTTGTTGACACAGATATTTCTGTAGGAAAAGAAAAAAAATTCTCAAAAGTATTTAAACAGATATATGTCCTGTTTTAATATAAGGATATTGTAATTCTGTTCGTCTCTCCGTTACTTAGTAAGTTAGCAAGTGCAGTACCGCCTGTAAATAGCTTGCCTCGACTCTGCTCACAACTTCTTAGCACAAACAAACAGAATAAATTGCTAAAACCCTTTTGTTTACTTCAAGCTAGCCTCACTTTAAGGCTATTAATCCGCGTTGAAGTCTTCTGGTGAGTATCTATTTATTCACACCCTGCCATTGCCTCTAGATGAATAATGGATCATTCTGTTTTTATTGCGAGGAAAGACGGAAGAAAGAAGATTCAGAAACCTCCACTTTTTCGCGGGAAAACGGCATAGCGTAATGAAAAATGCCACAAACTTAACGAAAATCAAATTTTATCGTCAAAATGCTTATGTTATTATTAAGTTATTTTTAATTATTTTTGAAATTTTTAATATAACACGTTCGAAAGTTAAACTTCTTTTGTTTACGTCATCGCGGTGCTGTTAAAATAACATTGTTTTTTTGCTTTTTTTTTTTTTTTAATTACACATTGATTTGGAAATTCTTGTAAAAATCAAGTAATTGTCCGATTTTAATGAAATTTTCAGGACTTATTCACAAATGAATGAAATTATTTTTTATTTTTTCTAGAAAATTTTGGTAAAAAATATTTTTTTTAAATATGTTACACCCACTTACTTATTGTCCTGAAATTTGTTCAAAACCTTTTTAATAACAAATTTTTTTTGTTTAAAGTAAGAGTCATTAGAGATGGTAAATCACCTACTTTTTTTTTTTTCCAATTTGCAATTAACTAACTAAAAATCTGCTCTGAATTGAAAAATAATGAATCCAATAAATCTATGATATTACTTAATTAGAAAAGCTTTTAATTGCTTTTGTAAATAAGTAATATTATGGTCATTATTGCTTGAAGAAATAAATTTTTTCTGATGAATTTAATTTTTACAAGAATTTTTCATTTGTTTTACATTTTAATTATAATAATTTATAATAGTTTAAAATCGTACAAAATTCTGTATTAGGATATTTCCTTGTGATAATTAGTAATTAAGTAGAAACAAAATTTACGAGTTCAAAATTCAAAGTTTAATAAACTTAGTGGTGCTAATTTTTTTTCAAATAATTTTTTTGTTGTATTTTTTTACTTAATACGGTCCGTATTTCCATGTACAGTAGACTGAAATTGCCATTATTATAAAAAGAGTTTTGTCCTTTCAGTAAAACTAAAAAAAAAGCGTTCACTCAGATTTCTAATAATTTTCATTTATGGTCATCCGTAGTAGCTGTCATCACTCGTCAATCAACACGTAGATCAAGTATTGGATAAAAATAACAATACCAATCGTTAATAATTGGTTGTATATTACTTTTTTATTCTAGAAGTAAGTAATATTTCTTTTAAATCAGATTAATTTAACATTAAATTTTCTAATTTTACTAAAATAACGTGTCAGAAACTTTTTTTAAATATTTTTAAAATCGATAAATTTGTGTTTGTTTACAAATTTCTTAAAATTAAGAAAATGGCGGGAATTAAGAAAATTTAAAATTCCAAAATTAAATTTGACATTCCAATGTATATAGTTTCTATCTGAAATACACCAGAATTGTTTTCTTAATGGAAATAATAAATTTAATGATTAAACTTTCAATTAAAGCTAAAATGAAATCTTCAAGCATGTTTTTTTCATTTTTAAAAATTTATTTTAAAGTCAGGTATCGAAAATTTTGCCGAAAAAGTAATTTACCCTGAAATAAATGATAAAGTCGAAGAAAATAACAGAAACATTAAAAATATATATATATATATATATATATATATATATATATATATATATATATATATATAGGAAGAAAAGGAAATGCTTGAAAAAAAAAAGCAAGAATGTAAGAAAAGGGCTTAAAGGAGAAAGTAAAAATAAAAATTATTTTTTCCGATGAAAAAGTGTAACAAAGAAAGAAAAGAAAGAAAGGGAACGTAAAGAAAAATAAAAAGTAATTATTTTCACTTTTCAGTGATGAAGAGGGTGTACCAAAGAAAGAAAAAATAAAAGAGAAAGAAAAAGAGAAAAGAACCCAAAAAAGAGAGAGAAAAACGAAATAAAATTTTTAAAAAACGCAGGAAAGTGAAAAATGAATAAAAATAATGGAAGAAAAAATAAATTAAAAGAAGAAACGATAAAGACAAAGAAAATAGCAGAAATACAAACAAAAATTATAGGAAGAAAAAAGAAAAAGGGGTATGCCTGAAAAAAGAAAAAGAAAAGGAAATAGAAAAGCAAGAAGGTAAGAAAAGGTCTTAAAATTGATAGGAGAAAGAAAGAAAGAAAGAAAGAAAGAAAGAAAGAAAGAAAGAAAGAAAGAATAACTCTCTCACTGAAATGGAAAACCTCGTAAATTTTTACTCTATTAATTTGTACCCTCATACTTCTTTAAATAATAGTCAACATTAACACTTATGATTGTTAATACAATATTATGTTAAAGTTGTTAATCTCCAATATTTCAAGACGCAATGGGAGAACTCCCACGGGTATTTTGTAGACGTAGAACTTGTAATCATTAATTTAAGAATTCATTAGAAAACTCACATAGAAAAAAACATTCAATTTTTCACGGGTACTGCTAGTTATTTTGATGAAATCAATAAAGAAAAAAAAACAAGAAACAGACACATGAAATAAGAGAGAGAAAATCAATTCAGTCTTAAGCCTGAAACTTGCTCATAAAATACACTTTTTTACTCCTTAGCCCAGTGTTTGCTAAACTTTTTTCAACTAGCGACCTCTTTGGCACAAACTTTTTTGTCAACGTCCCCTGTCAAATTAAATTTCGAATATTATACTGAATTCACCTTTCATAGCAAAATAACGCTTAGGCATTAGTGTAAAAATAATTTAATATTGTTTTAATTTCTATTATAAATGCCAATGATTAAAATGCTAAAAAAAAACTTTTATTTGATAGCTTATCTCAATGTTTTCAATGCGATGGTTGACTTTGGTGCTTACTGGCTAAGGCTCTTACTCTAGGTTCCATGCTGTTTAGAAATAATCATAGATTTCCTCATTTTGTAATAAATTGCAGGCGATTTCTTAGTAAAAAGCTATGTAAGTACGTTGAAACCACATTCAGCCATATAGGAAGTTGGAAAAGCAAGGAAGAAAAGTTTGATAGCTTCCCACAGCTTTAGATAACTTTCGGAAAATTTCCTTTTGTAGACAATATTGAATTTTTTTTTAAATTTGAATAATAATAGATAAATGCCCACACCCAACTGAGTATGTTCACAACAGATTGCACAAGGGAGCGCTAGCGGCCACATTGGGAAACACTGCCTTAACCGCAGAGCATATCAGCTTCATTTCGGACAGTTGTTGATAATGACCTTTTAAGCAACCTTTAATTTATCTTTGCTTCGGGCAAAGTAAGCGGACGTGTCCCTCACATCATCTTTAAACATTGAACAGTCGTAATAAATGGACGACGCAATCAAATCTTTCACATCAGACAAAGTCTTCATGGCCATGACGTTCTCGCAGCAAGAAAACAACAATGCCTGGAGACATGTGTCTCTGGGGCACTCTGGGTTAGTGATAAACCGCTAAGCCATGTTCGACCACAGGTTTATCTACTGATGAAGGTATTGTGGACGCATTAGGAGTTTCCTTAGGCAAGATAGCAAGAATGAATATAAAATTACGTATAATAAACAACACATTTTATTACCTGAGCAAACTAAATGGAAATAATACAAATGAGGCGAATGTATGTAAAGATGCTGTAGTGGTGCTGTAAGTATTGTTGGCTAGGGTCACCGTGAATATAATCAAGAAGGAAGGCTGTGTTCTTGTAAAAAAAACACCCCACATGAATAATGCACAACAAACATGAGAGAAAAATAATCAAGCTCAGTGAACATTAATAAAATATTGTATTAACAATGATATACAAATATCAACAATTGTATAAAGAAAGTTGCTTCCCTTCTTCCGTAATAAAAAGGGTAAGTTTAGCTAATTAATGTTGAGTACAATATTGAATGTTATTTAACTATAAAGTTCAATTGAAGTCTTAGCTAAATAAAGAATAGTTCCACAGTGTTTTATCAGTGTAGAAAAATGTAATGTTCATGAGTGATATCAATAGGAATTAGTATGATTACTCGATTGAGTGATAATTAAGAATTAAAATGTCAATATAGCGCCGTGCCTTATTTTCCAAGAATTGAACTGCTACTAGCTGTTGGCAAACAGCGAGAGTCTTTTTATAACGATGGATAGGCTCCAGCGAGCTTGGCGCTAAAAATATAGAAAGATACTAAAATACACGATTGGTCAGGAAATAGACCAATCCGTGATTTTAGAGAAAATTTCAAATTACCTGCGATGGCAAAATTGTCATATGATCAGTATCATATATTTACGAACCAATGATATTGAAGGAAATGGAGATGTGGCACATGTAAGTGATCCCCACAATGCTTTTATTGTGTGCATGTGAACGTGATGTCCCTATGAAAGATCGGGAAAGATATAAATATGTGTAGTCAAATAAGTTTAGTTCATTTTATGCCGTGTGCTATCCTGTACTGTGTTTAATTCATCTTGTAGGTAAAGAAAAAAAGGATGAAACTTGTGTGCCATATACTGCTTTATATAGCGCTATCTAGCGGTCATTAACAGAAGCTCTTTAGTAGAGAAGCGGGATAATCCCACAAACATTTTGTCGGCAACAGGGTTTTTCTTTTCATGGCATCAGGAATATGGACATGTTTTTGAAGGGATGTATGACTTACTGATATTTATAGACACAAAAAACAAGATTTAATACTGTTTAAATATTTACAAATCTTCTAAATACAATGCCAAGCCCATGGTGTACCCATTGCTTTTACCTGGCATCAGCGTTTCCTTTTCTTCTGTCAGACTGGTTAAAAATATTCTTGACTCGAGAACATGCAATACTTTTTTTTATTTTTTTATCTTTTTATTTTTATTCTTTTTTTTTTATTTTTTTTAACGAGGTTCATCCTGTGCAAGTCTCTCGAGTTACTAGAGGTAGCGGGTTACAGAGTAAGAGGCACAGATTATGCGGACATGGGGAAGATAACGGTTAACCCTAGTTAATTCCATGCTAAGATTATAGTGATCGGAAAAACATCTTCTTGTGAGTCGGTTCCACAGAGCAGTGGGTTGCAGAAAGACCCTACTCGAGTGAAACTTACTTCTCACCAATAAAGAGCGAATGGTGGGGGGGTCGCTACAATACGCATAACATGGCGGATCCTAACCCTGAACGTTATAATTGGTGGAAAATGACGTTCGTCTGAGCACTTTTGCATAGAAGTAGCAATAAATTATCTCATCAATAGCATTCGATATGTATCAGTGTTTGAGAAATTGCTTTTATCAAAACAAAACATTCAGTACTTTCGCATATATACTCAGGTTGTGAGCCTCAACTTGGCCACTGTTATTGGCAGTAAGTGCACGAAAGGCCATATCAAAGCTGAGTTAGGTTTCAGTGATGATAAGATTTTGTTTTCACACACACACACACACACACACACACACACACACATATATGCTAATATGTGGATCGCGCTATTTATCCCGAATCCTACGGGATTCATGGGGGTATAAATCGATGAATCAATGCTTTTCTCATTACAACTAATTCTTCTGCAGCGTGACAGAAGAGTGAAACTTTTTCATCCCAAAAGTGATAAAGAGCTCTTAGGGTCATTCGAAAAAGAATGGAATCAATTATCAAACTTATTTTTTGAGAAACTTTTGCAAGGAATGCCAAATATTTGTGCTGCAGGCTAAAGAAGAATATTTTGACGAGAGCAAAATTTAATCATAAAATGCTTTTTTTTTTTTTTTTTTTGTCATAATAGAATTTATAATAAAAAGACATATCACACTTTTTTTTTAACCATGTACAGTGTAACCCGGATATAAGAGAGTTATCGGGACCGGAGAAGAAGTCTCTTATATCCGGGTTTCTCTTATATCCGTGTTTGGTCTATTTTGTTTAGGTAAGTATGGGCTCTAATTTGGGACCAGATAAAATCTCTCTCATCTCCGGGTTTCTCTTATATCCGGGTTTCTCTTATACCCGGGTTTCTCTTATATCCGGGTTACACTGTATAATAATTTTCTTTCTTTTAAAGTACAAAACAACTACTTTTAGGCCGATTTCAAAAATATATATATATATATATATATATGTGTGTGTGTGTGTGTGCGTGTGTGTGTGTGTGTGTCTGAGAAACAGAGTGAACTCGAAAGTAATTAATGGTTTGAATTAATTTGCCTTTAGAAATAGGTGTAGTTAGCATTATCAGTATTTTTTTTCTTTTAACGGACACCTCTAATGTTGCCAAGAATAAAAAGTGGATTTCAGTTTTCACTTTCAAATAAAATCTGGAATTTGAATGATAATCTGTGGGAACAATAATGAAATAATAATACCTAGAAGCATAAACAATGAAACTTAATTCCTAACTTCCGCTAATTTATCAGTCGATGGTGAAGTTTGAGCAAGATTTTACACAGAAAAAGCTTTTTTTTGTTTTTGATTTGTTTTTCGTCTTTTGTTTTTCATCTCGTAACATGTCAAAAATTAACAATTTTATTAACTTAACTAAAAAATGAAAGACATCGATAAAGAAAAAGCCGTGCAAGCATCCACTAACTATAAATAATTAACTCATAGAGTCAACCACACAATTGCTGATACGCAAGCTTCGTAATAAATAGAGTGTTTAATACTGGCAAAAAATACTTTAAAACCGCTACTTACTACAAGTTTTAGGTCGTTCTGTCATTCTTGTAATAGCACAAAGTTATGACCCATGAAATCGCCAAAAATAAAAAGACATTTAAATGTTAATGACACAGTATTTTTAACCTACTGACATTTTACGACTTAGTCATTACATCATTTACACTCTGTTAAAAATTTATTATGCAAGTCTACGTTTCCTCAAGGGAAATTGGTAAGAATCAATCAATAGTGATAAAATTATCAGGTTATATGAACAATATTATCGTGTGGGTTTCAATTTATAATAAAACATTAAAATGATTGACAATAACTTGTTTGGTGCGTGTCAAGTTATATTATACAAGAGCAACATTATTTTTTATATGTAAATAAATCACATTTATATGTAAATAAATTACAACGATATATACTACACTACAGAAGCATATATTTGACTAACTCATACATATCTGAATAAATTATAATTTTATTTATATATATAATTATTTATTCGAAAATTATAGACTTAATTAACAATTGTGTCTCGTTACATTTTAAAATTATTATGGACTTTACTGTACTTTATCGTCAATAGGATAATATTGTTAGAATATCTGTAAGTTTATGTGTGTACCTATTTTTATGTGTGTGTATATATATATATATATATATATATATATATATATATATATATATATATATATGGATGTGTGTATGTGTATATGTATATATATATGTGTGTGTATATGTGTGTTTAAGTTTCTGTTTTATGTGTTTTTATATATATGCTTGTGTTTGTATATGTGTATGTGTGTATATATGCATGTTTGTTTCAGCTTATATATATATATATATATATATATATATATATATATATATATATATATATATATATATATATATATACATATAAGCTGAAACAAACATGCATATATATTTATGTATGTATATGTGTATGTGTATATATTTATATTTGGTTTGTTTACTTTGTTACGTTGCTGTGTGGCTTGATATATTTATGCTTGCTTCTGTATGTGTATATATGCATATGCTTATGCGTATATGTATGTGTGTGTCTGTGTAGATATATATATATATGTGTGTGTGTGTGTGTGTGTGTGTGTGTATGCATGTATATGTATATATGTGTGTATATGTTTGTCTGCAGGTAGGCCTTTCTGTGTTTCTGTCTGTAGTGAAGAATGTGTGTACACTGTACACATATATCTGTAGGTAGTTTTTATTTTCTTTCACCTACTGTGCAGTAGTGCGTATGTAGATATATATGAAAAATATATATATTTTTTACAGTGTTTGGAATTGTCGTTTTTATATATTAGATGGTGTTATTTTTATACGTATATATCTATAATTTTAATGTCATTTCTTTCCATATTGTTTGTTTCTAGACCATTTTTATCTATATATATATTTGCCCGTATAAGTTATATTTTAATAAGTGGTTAGAATTCATTTAATAACACTTTCAATCTTAAATATTTCTTGGCTGTTGTAACAGAATGTCAATGTATGTTGATGTATGTACATGTCTTTATCGGTGTCTGTATGGTAACTTTAATGCATCTTTCATTGTGTATGTACGTCTTTTTTTTTTCTTTGTAAATTCTCGTGGAGATATTTCCTGTCTCGTCACTTTTTGTGTGTGTATATATCTAAATATGTCTGCGTGTTTATGGATTATAATCTGATTGTGTATGTATTGTCTTTTGCAAGATGTCATCCTCCCCTGCCTATATTTAGAATTCAAATGTATCTATGTTGTCAAGAAGCTCAGGACAACAGTTGATATTAACGTTCATTCCAACTTAATTTCTATAAAATCAAAATAAATAAAATAACATATGTATTTTTTTCTTTTTTCCTCAGTAATTTTATAATTTTAAAACTTAATAGAGATTAAATTTAAATTTTAAAATGGGTAATTTTTTATTTTTTATTTCAAATTTTATTGTATAATTTAATACTTATTAGTTAGAATAAAATCTATTTTAATCTAACCCCAAAGGCATTAAATAGTTATTATAACCCTTAGTTTATTGTCAAGTTTTTTGAATTCTCGTATACTTGTATTTTGATTTGTCATTCCAGCTTATGTAACAGCGTTTCCCCTTGCAAGGGGTGGATAATTGATTTAAACCTTTTAAAACCCTTTATTCTATATTCAACATCATCACTTGATAAGACACCAGAGGTGTTGAAACAAAATGGCTGTTTTTGTAGTGATTTTTTAACATATTTATGTTATAATTTTCGAATAAATAATTATATTCGCTCTACTCTGTATTGAGCACTCTTTTAAGAATATTAATTATTGGTTACTGGAATTTATTCCGCATACACCAATCCTATACTTGTGTATATATATATATATATATATATATATATATACTAAAGACAAAACTTTGGGTTCACCCTGCATTTGTTTAAAAAAACACGTTAAAATGAGATATTTTTTCTATTTTTTTAAGTAAAGTATAATATTTCAGTAGCTCCAGTGTATTTGCTTTAACAATAAACATTATCATACAGAAGAATTATATCTTGTTTTCGTCAACAAAAGCACCACCTGTCTTAATTACTGCTTTACAAATTCTTGGCATTCTTTACAACAATTTAAAAATATAAATAGCGGACATTCCCGAGCATCTTTCAAACACTGAAAAAGCTTACTCTCACTCTTTAGGTATTCTCTTCAAACTCTCCTATCCTTTTATTTATTTATTTATTTATTTATTTAGGACATTCTATTAATTTAGTGCCTTTGAATACTTTTGGGGCCAGGTTTGCAATAGTCAGTTTTGAAAAATGTGAGTGAGCAGTAGACTGTTTAACTTAAGGTTCCTTGGTTGTAACCGATTGCCCTCACAATATCTTCATCAAGAATTTACAAAAATTCTTTGCATTCATCTTAACATCATCAAATTTGAAAGGACTTCTAATTTTGCTACTTATAATATAATTGCCAAAAAATTTCTCCAGCTCTCCATTATTACCTTCTAAGTCGTATTGTTTGACTATTTTCATTAAAAACCCAAACTCTAGGGCAGTTATTAGTCAATGTTGTTGTTCGACACTTATCACTAAAAATGACTGTGGAGAAATCGGTTTTACTCAATGTACAAATTTCTGTTTATTTAGTTTTTGGAAGATGATTTCACCGCAAGCAAGTCGATAAATCGACTAAGACGCAAATGGTTATTGAGTGTCAAGGAGACTGAGAAAACGTTACTGGGGAGAAAGGGCAATAATAAGAACAGGATCCAAGGAGACAGAAAATGACGATTGAAGTTGCATTAAATGTTTTGGATATTATAATTGATAAAAAGCAAGAAGCTGGAAGATAGTTCCACCGGCAAGAAGTGCATGAGAAGAAACTATTAGCATAGAACCTACGGCCACACCTAGCGATTTCAATAGTAAAATGACAAGACCTAGCTGCCAATCTAGTATTGTGCTTAAATGCATGAAGTCGAGGTAGCAAAAAGGGAATCTCATCAGAAGATTTGCAATGAAAAAACCGAGATATCAGATCAGGACTGATAACATTGCAGATTCTTCTTTTACTTTAAAGCTGGTACGTTTATTGGTTTTAGGCTAATGCTTCTAATAGCCTGCCTTTCTTCTCTCTGTTTACATTTGCAACACCAACTTTTTCAAATATATTTTTTCCTTTCTTATAATTTTAATGTTTCTCTTTACTAAAACTTTTAAAGACGGGTTCTTTTTCTTATCTTGCCAATTTTTTTTTCTTTTTCAATTTCTTTTTTTATTGATCTCTGACCTCTTTTCGACATTTTCACCTTGCATATTTTGACATTGTGTAGAAATGATACAGGTACGCGCATTCAGATTCGAACTCAAAATATGCGAGTTAATAAGAATTTCATGTTAGTTTTTTTTTTTTTTTTTTTTTAAATAAATCGACCATTATTTCTATACTGTTAATTATATTTTTAGTAAATATTTTTTATTCACCAGCTTGAAAGCGACGTCATCATTTGCTACTGATGAAATATAAAAATGTGTGCTCTTTTGAAATTCGCTTGTGTCATAGCAGGGACATTCATCTATGAGACCAACTATCACGGTCCTACATCAAGGTCGGAAGGTCGTTAGGGTGGCATGCTGTGTCATAACATATTTTTAATATAGGTGGTTGCTAGGAGACCAACCCGTCATGCTCCATGGCTGTTCAGTGCAATAGATCACTCATAATTTCTTGTTTTGCCAGCCAGCAATGTCCTGCAAAGTGCATTCTGCGTTCACTCTCTCTCTCTCTATGTCAAAAGAACAAAGATGTTTTTTTTTTTCAAACTTCAATTCTAAAATAACAATGAGTTTACCTAAATGCAGCAACAAGTTTTGTGTTTAGTGATCACCATAGAGAATTTCATACAATGGAAACTATTGTCCCTTGGACTCAAACAACATCAACAGTTCAGATTTTATTATTGTTGTGGGGCTCTCCCCTTTTTACATAAGATGGACTCGTCCAAAGTATACTTATACTGACAGAGAGAATACCTGCTGTTGAGATACGTTGAGACAGGTTGAGAGATATGGAGACAGACACAGTTTGTTCTCAGAGAGTTATACAAGAGTCCAGAGAGAGAGAGAGAGATGATTACGGCTTTACTTACAGAGACTTGTACATATACTTTTCTACTAACCCGCATTCCTGGACTACTAATCTTCACTGTATTCTTACGCTTAATACATTTATTTTTCTATCTCAATTACTGGCGTTGTTTATTTATTTGTGCAGGATTCCATTCACGGAATCCACAACAATTATGGAACCCAATCCGATGTTTCCACTATAAAAATAGTATTAATGAATCCGGGTACAATTTCCAAGATATATTTATATGATATAATTTTCACCTTAGAATATTTGTTTTTATCTATTTATTTTTTTTAAATAGTCCTGGGTAAGACAATAAACTATATCTGACAGCAAGTCCTCAGGTCGAGAGATTGGTGGTTTTGAGGAGCGTGGAACCACCTCTTAATTGCTGTTGTTCTGTTATGGAGTGGTTTCACAGTGGAGGCTTGTATTTGTACTAAGTCGGTCCTAAAACAGGTTCGACGTACAAAACGTTAGGAACTTCATATAATAGGTAATGACGCAGAGAAATCTAGTTGAGGTCGCTGATACTTTAGTATCCGACTAACGGTCGTCCGGCATCGACTGACTGACCGACCCACTGAGCGACTCCCCGTTACTCTTACTATTCCTACTTATTATAGGTGGGAGAGTCTATTAACTATAGAATAGGTGCGTTCCACTATAACATGTTCCCAGGTTCACCGTGACCCAGGATGGTAGCACCTGTTAAGGGTCCCAGCTATGGGCAAATAGTGAACTCCCAAACAAAAACAAAACACTAGGAAAGTATAAAAATACATTTTATAGTAAAATTACCAGCAATGCATTTTTCTATAAAAAAAATGTACCAACTATACGCACATACAGTGTAACCCGGATATAAGAGACCCAGATATAAGAGAAACCCGGATATAAGAGAGATTTTCTATGGTCCCAAATTAGAGCCTGTGTTAATGTATATAAAATAGACCAAACCCGGATATAAGAGAAACCCGGATATAAGAGACTTCTTCAACGGTCCCGACAACTCTCTTATATCCGGGTTACACTGTACTAACAAATTGTAGCGTCTTCACCCAAACCGATTTAAAAGACTACCAAACAAACAACAAGAAAAAAACTCTTCTAGGAAATGAATCCCTATATTATCTTACAATTTCTTAAAGAAATCAATCTGTATTCGAAAATATAACTTCAACAAAACGACAACACACATATCATCGTCTCTAGTAATTACGCCCACATAAGCATGTATATGAAAAAAGCTGAGTATCATCTACCATGTATTCAAATGTGAAAGCAGAATAACATATATTTTTATTACTTTCAACTCCCAAGAAAATTAAACTTCAGCATTAAATGACCCATAAGGAGTTGATATGCTGTTAAACAGACAAATCAGTCACTCATATTAAAAACATATTTTCAATAATGCATTTAGTGAGTTTATTATGCAACTTTAGGCTTGTTTATCATATTGTAAATAAATATACGAGGCCTAATCAAAAAGTATGGGAACTGTTGCTATGGTAACCGAGTTGAAGTACGCAGAGGGAAGCCGCTTGGCATATATTGACCTCGAACTCTGTCACACATACTCACTAAGTTATAACGACCCAATTCGCTTCCATTGTTGACAGCAGTGCCTGAAAGGAAAGTGTATATAGTGTGGTCGTCTCGTCACACTACAGAAGTTTCATCAGTGACTATGTCTTGTGCAGCAGGTTTTGGCGAAGCACAACATTCCTCTGGTCTAACAACTACTATAATCACCAGATGTCGCCCCTCTTTCCAGAAATCAAATCCTACTTGTAATGAACAAGATTTCAAGACGTCGAGGAAATCCAAGAGAATGAGACGAGGCAGCTGCTCACTATCCTAAAAAAAGAGGTTCCAGGAATAAAACGACGCTGGATAAAGTATGTGGTTTCAAAAAGGGACTACTACGAAGGAGATTAAATGCTGAATTGATATGTGTCATAGTTTTCTTCTTATAGCACCAGTCATGCTACTTTTTGATCAGGCATTGTATATAGTAATATAGTTGCTGATGTTTATATTTAAATTCCAGGCATATAAAGAGTACCATGAGTTGTAAGAAAGATATAAACTCAAAAGAAAAACAAAATATTGTAAAATTATTGAGTGAGGAAAATACAAGAAGAAAAAAATCTGGTGTTAAGAATGTCATAAAAAGAGACGAGAGAAACATTAAAAATAAGCAAGAAAAGTGGTTTAAGCAGTACCAAAATATTTGAAGAAGGTGCTATTAGGAATATAAACAGATAGAAAAGATGCAGAACATTAAAAACATTGACAAAATGCCAACCAAACTACCATCTTTAAGTAAACATCACAAAGTGTAACATATAATTTGAGAAAAGAAAGAAATGAAAACTGATTTTACAAAAATAAATTTTAGCGATTAAGGAACCCAATGGCTGTTTCCAAAAGAGGAATAGGCAATAAACACGACTTAGGTTGGGAAGTGGAATAATGTCTTGGGTTTGTATGCTATGCATCAAAATTATAGGTTTCTTCAGATTTGATGAGGGTGGCAAGATAAACACAGAGAATTATTGTAAGTTATTGAGAAAGACACTTTTGGAGTGATATAATATAAAATGTATATTTTTATAAGAAAATAATCCTTCACATTCTGCAAAAGTTGAAAATTTCCTACATTGACACAAAGTTTCAAAGAAACCAAATTAACTGAATATTCTAAAATCCCTCCAGATATTAATCCAATAGAAAATTTGCTACCTAACATTAAAAAAATGTATATGAGACTGGAAAGATATCTGAAAAATAATAAAACAAGTTATGTTAAACCTAAAATAGTAGAGAAAAGAAATCAATGAATGAAATTCGAAGAATGCCAAGGAGTTCATATTGACATGTAAAATAATTAAAAAATAATTTATTCCCGTATATATGATTTGTGTTAATCAAATATATGTTTCTATGGCTTATATCTTTTGGATATATTCATCAATAAACATTTCTGAACAAAGACAATTATAGGCAGTTAGATTTTTAGGTAGTAAAATTCTAGGAGGTCGCTTCAAAATTGATGATGGTGACAAGATAGACACAAAGAATTATAGTCGGCTCTTGTAGGAGACGATTTTTGAGTGGAACATCACAACAAAGAAGCTTTAAGCTAAAGACTCGATTCATACACGAAAAGGCTCCTTCATATACAGTAAAACTGATTATTGCCTATCTTGCAAAAAACCAAAAATGGTTTCAAAGATACCAAATTAATTGAATGGCCCCGAGATTTCCCCAATATTAATCCAATAGAAAACTTGTGTTCGGTCATTAAAAAAAGATGTATATGAAAATGGAAAGCAATATTCAAGGAAATAAGATATCTGGAAAGCAATAAGAATGTTGGAAGTAATGTTAAAGTCGAAACAGTAGAAAAAGTAAGTAAATCAATGGTTAAAAACTAATGAAAGTGATGTAATGTCAAGTAGTCCATACTGACATGTAAAATAATTAAATAATAATTTATTCCGATATATAGGATATTGTATTGATCAAATATATTATAAAAAAACGTATATTGAACTTTGTTTATTTGCATAATACTAAATGATAACCCCCAAACATGTTAGTAACAATATTTTAATAAGAATATATAAACTGAAACTTACACAATTATATTGCTCATATAAGCATATGCTGAATTTTAACTAGTTGGTTAATACACACATGCACACGCATATATGTGTGTATGTGTGTGTGTGTGTGTGTGTGTGTGTGTGTATGTATGTATATATATATATATATATATATAGGTAACTATACTCGTCTCGAAAAACCTTCGAATTTTTGATTTGCCAATAATCAAATCAATCTCGAAGGAAAAAAAAGGTTTTATGGTTTTTTCTTTCCCTGACGATCCGCTTACGTGAAACCTGGGTAGGTTTGTCTGGCTCACTAGGTTTATCTATCTATCTATATATATATATATATATATATATATATGCTATCATTATTATAAGGTAACCAATAAATTCCATTGCTGTTTTTTACGTCGTGTGAGAAGAAATGATCACCGATACGCGAATCAATGCCTCAGGGGCCAGAAAATTGGTGGGTTGGGGGGGGGCATTGCTCTTGACCAATGCGGGAGCGTTGCGCATACACTTCAGTCCTTGCTCGAGTAGTGGCGAGGAAACATGGCGGTGCCAAAGCATCTCGTTTGAGGTTGTCTGATTTATGACTTGTCAGTAGCCACATCATGTCGCCGAATACGTCAAGCCTTTGGGGATAAAGCTGGGAGTGAACGCACCGCAAGGCATTGGTTTCAGAAGTTCAGGTCGGAAGATCTGTCTCTTTGTGTTGAACCGCACAGTGGCCGGTCACAGGTGTCCTGGTTAATGACACCCTGAACGCGGTCATGGAGGAAGACAAGTGCTAAACCTGTGGTGAGCCTGCCGAACGTTTCCAGCTTTCTGATCAAACAGGCAGACATCATCTGCACCGCATAGGGAAGACATAAGTTGAGTAAGTGGGTGTACTCCACACACTGTCAACAATGAGTGACAGCCTGTTTTTTTTTTTGTTGGTTTCTCCGCACCGCAACCTACCCATATTTGATCGAGTGCTCACCAGTGACGAATATCGGTCCTGTAAGATGCTCCCAAGCGTGCCAGACATTAGTTATTACCACGGGATCCTGTGCCTCAAAGACCGCTTCTACACCCACGCAAGCACATGTTCTCCAACTAGACGGCAAGTAGTGCACTATGAGCTGATTGTAACGGACCAAATCATCACTGCGGACCTGTACTCTCAGCCGTTGGAACGTGTACAACATGTACTAAAGTATACGGGTTCAACATTGGTTAATTGCAAGTATGTACTGTTCCTCCATGACAATGCCAGGCCTCATGTGACGCGAGTGACCAGGGATACCATACGATGACTTGGCTAGGAAACTTGGTTACTCTCCAGAATTTGCGCCAATAGATTACCACCTTTTCCATTCGCTGGACAACCACCTTCGTGGGAAATCCTTCCCAAATGCAGAAGACATTCGGCAGGCTCTCGCAGACTTCTTTGCGTCCTAGATACCTTTTTTTTTTTTTTTTTTTTTTACCGCCCGGACATTGCACAGTTGGAGGTGGGTTGGCTAAAGGTTCTGGATGCCGATGGAAATTACTTTGGGGTCTAATGGTGTGTCAAATTTGCTGTATACCTTTTTTAAAGGGTTCGATTCAAAATTCCAACAAATATCATCTGAATATGGCCAGAGTGTATTACGACCTAAACGTTGTGAATATGGCAATAAAGTTAAGGACGACAGTCCAAATAGTATAAACATTAATTTCCCTGTTTGAAAAAAAAAAGTGGTGGGGATGAACGTTCAAATACTTGTAGCCACAAATATAACGTTTACAGTAAAAAAAAAATAATAATGTCCATTATTGATTTTCATATATTAAAAGAACAGTCTGTCATTTTGCAATTGTTTGTTGATTTGTATTCATTTCTGATTCTAAGTTAGAATCTCTAGCGCAGACTCGCGCAAGAACTGATACAAACGTGTTCAGTTTAACTTTCCAATGATCTACAAAGATGCACACCTCGAACAGTCGTGACCTGCGGGATGTTTTCTGTAAAAGAAATCGAGATTTTCAGACAAAGTCTTTCAGTTCTTGTTGAAATGTCCATGGAGTTGTTTTCAGACTGGAAAATCTCTTCTTTTTTTTTTTTTTCGTTTTCTGATAATCATCACTGACGTAATATTATTTTTATCGCTCATAGCCATGAAAAATGTATTCAGATGGACGAAAAAGATTGAATCCTGCCGCAAGCTTCAAGTGACTCATTTTTTTTTTTTAATAATTTTTATTTTCCAAAAATATTAGTGCATTTTTATTTCTAAATGGGTTAATGTTTCAGGTTGATGTTCTCTTTTCAAAAATCTGGTTCTATGTATAAATGAGAAATAGAAATCGAATGGCGTGAGTAGATTTATTTCGATTTTTAATACTTTTATTTTGAATTCCAAAGAACAGAAAATTATGGGAAAATGAATTAAAATATTAATAATTGAAAATAAAAATTTAAAAAATATAAATAACCACTGCTTCCTCAGATACTGGATATTTCCTCGCTCTTATCTCTATTTCGCTCTTTCTTCCCCGCTTTCTCCGTCTGTCTATCTGTCTGTGCCTATCTCTCTATATATCTTTCTTTCTTTCTTTCTTTTCTTTTCTTTCTTTCTTTCTTTTACTATTCATCCTCCACCCTACCTTTCATCCTCCTCCACCACCACTTTCTACTTCCTTATATTAGCCTTTCTTTCTTTCTTTCTTTCTTTCTTTCTTTCTTTCTTTCTTTCTATTCATCCTCCACCTACCTTTCATCACTCCTCCACCATCACTTTCTACTTCCTTATATTAGCCTTTCTTTCTTTCTTTCTTTCTTTCTTTTTCTTTCCTTCATCTTTCATCCACCCTACCTTTCATCCTCCAGCCTTTCTTTTTCTTTTCCACCTTTCCTTTTTACTTCCTTATATTACCTTTCTTTCTTTCTTCCTTTCTTTCTTTCTTTCTTTCTTTTTCTTTTCTTTCTTTCTTTACTATTCATCCTCCACCCTACCTTTCATCCTCCCTCCACCACCACTTTCTACTTCCTTATATTAGCCTTTCTTTCTTTCTTTCTTTCTTTCTTTCTTTCTTTCTTTCTTTCTTTCTTTCTTTCTTCCCTTACCTTTTCATCCTCCCTCCACCCATACCTTTCTACTTCCTTATATTAGCCTTTCTTTCTTCCTTTTATTTCTTTCTTTTTCTTTCTTTCTTTCTTTCTTTCTTTTTTCTTTCTTTACTATTCATCCTCCACCCTACCTTTCATCCTCCCTCCACCACCACTTTCTACTTCCTTATATTAGCCTTTCTTTCTTTCTTTCTTTCTTTCTTTTTCTTTCTTTCTTTTCTTTTCATCCTCCCACCCCCTACCTTTCATCTTTCTTTCTTTCTTTCCCCTTTCACTTTCATCCTTCATCCCCATCAGCCTTTCTTTTCCTTTCTTTCTTCCTTTTTTCTTTTTCTTTCTTTCTTTCTTTCTTTCTTTCTTTACTATTCATCCTCCACCCTACCTTTCATCCTCCCTCCCACCACCACTTTCTACTTCCTTATATTAGCCTTTCTTTCTTTTTTTTTCTTTTTTTTCTTTCTTTTCTTTCTTTCTTTTCTTTACTATTCATCCTCCACCCTACCTTTCATCCTCCCTCCACCCACCCTTTCTACTTCCTTATATTAGCCTTTCTTTTCTTTCTTTCTTTCTTTTTCTTTCTTTTTCTTTACTATTCATCCTCCACCCTACCTTTCATCCTCCCTCTCCCATCCTTTCTACTTCCTTATATTAGCCCTTTCTTTCTTTCTTTCTTTCTTTTCTTTCTTTCTTTTTTACTATTCATCCTCCACCCTACCTTTCATCCTCCTCCACCATCACTTTCTCTTCCCTTATATTAGCCTTTCTTTCTTTTCTTTCTTTCTTTCTTTCTTTCTTTCTTTCTTTGGTATTCATCCTCCACCTACCTTTCATCCTCCCTCCACCACCACTTTCTACTTCCTTATATTAGCCTTTCTTTTCTTTCTTTCTTTCTTTCTTTCTTTCTTTTTCTTTCTTTCTTTACTATTCATCCTTACCTTTCATCCCTCCCTCCACCCACCACTTTCCTTCCTTCCTTATTTAGCCTTTCTTTCTTTCTTTCTTTCTTTATTTCTTTCTTTCTTTTTTTCTTTCTTTCTTTCTTTACTATTCATCACTCCACCCTTTCATCTCCATCCTCCACTCCACTTCCACTTTACTTCCTTATATTAGCTTCTTTCTTTCTTTTCTTTCTTTTCTTTCTTTCTTTCTTCATCTTACCTTTCTTTCTTTTACTATTATTAGCCTTTTTTCTTTCTTTTCACCCCTACCTTTCTTTCTTTACTATTCATCCTCCACCTACCTTTCATCTACTCCCTTATATTTTCCTTCCTTATATTTCTTTCTTTCTTTCTTTCTTTCTTTCTTTCTTTCTTTCTTTCTTTACTATTCATCCTCCACCCTACCTTTCATCCTCCACTCCACCACCACTTTCTACTTCCTTATATTAGCCTTTCTTTCTTTCTTTTTTCTTTCTTTCTTTACTATTCATTTCCCCACCTTTCATTTCTTTTTATTCCCTCCACCCATCCTTTCTTCTTTCTCCACCACCACTTTCTCTTGCTGCTCTTTCTTTCTTTCTTTTATATTCATCACTCCACCCCTACCTTTCATCCTCCCCTCCCTCCTCCATCTTCCTTTCTACTTCCTTTCTTTCTTTCTTTCTTTCTTTCTTTCTTTCATTTCTTTCTTTCTTTCTTTCTTTCTTTCTTTCTTTTTTTATTCATCCTCCACCCCTACTTCCTTATATTCCTTTCTTTCTTTCCCTTTCTACCTTTACTATTCATCCTTCCTTTCATATTTTCCTTTCTTTCTTTCTTTAGCCTTTCTTTCTTTCTTTCTTTCTTTCTTTCTTTTCTTTCTTTCTTTTTTACTATTCATCCTCCACCCCTACCTTTCATCCTCCTCCACCACCACTTTCTACTTCCTTATATTAGCCTTTCTTTCTTTCTTTCTTTCTTTCTTTCTTTCTTTCTATCTTTCTTTTTTCTTTCTTTCTTTACTATTCATCCTCCACCCTACCTTTCATCCTCCACTCCACCACCACTTTTCTACTTCCTTATATTAGCCTTTCTTTTTCTTTTCTTTCTTTCTTTCTTTCTTTCTTTCTTTCATTTCTTTCTTTCTTTCTTTCTTTTTTCACTATTCATCCTCCACCCTTTACCTTTCACCCCTCCTCCACCACTTTTTTCTTTCTTTTCTATTCTTCCCCTTATATTACCTTTCTTTCTTTCTTTCTTTCTTTCTTTCTTTCTTTCTTTCTTTTCTTTTTTACTATTCATCCTCCACCCTACCTTTCATCACTCCTCCACCACCCTTTCTACTTCCTTATATTAGCCTTTCTTTCTTTCTTTCTTTCTTTCTTTCTTTTTTTCTTTCTTTCTTTCTTTCTTCATCCTATTCATCCCCTACCTTTCATCCCCCTCCATCCTCCCTCCACCTTTCACTTCCTTATATTAGCCTTTCTTTTCTTTCTTTTCTTTCTTTCTTTCTTTCTTTCTTTCTTTCATCTTCCACCCTTTCTCCTCCTCCACCATCCTTTCTCTTCTTTCCACCACCCTTTTCTTTCTTTCTTTCTTTTTCTTCCTTCTTTCTTTCTTTCTTTCTTTCTTTCTTTCTTTCTTTCTTTCTTTTTCTTTCATCACTCCACCCTACCTTTTCATACTTCCTCCACCACCACTTTCTACTTCCTTTCTTTAGCCTTTTCTTTCTTTCTTTCTTTCTTTCTTTCTTTCTTTCTTCACTATTCATCCTCCACCCCTACCTTTCATCCTCCCTCCCACCACCACTTTCTACTTCCTTATATTAGCCTTTCTTTTCTTTCTTTCTTTCTTTCTTTCTTTCTTTCTTTTTATTCATCCTCCACCTACCTTTCATCCTCCTCCACCACTTTCTACTTCTTATATTAGCCTTTCTTTCTTTCTTTCTTTCTTTTTTCTTTTCTTTACCATTCATCCTCCACCCTACCTTTCATCCTCCCTCCACCACCCTTTCTACTTCCTTATATTAGCCTTTCTTTCTTTCTTTCTTTCTTTCTTTCTTTACTATTCATCCTCCACCTACCTTTCATCCTCCACTCCACCACCACTTCTATTTCCTTTCTTTTACTAATTTCTTTCTTTCTTTCTTTCTTTCTTTCTTTCTTTCTTTACTATTCATCCTCCACCCCTACCTTTCATCCTCCCTCCCCATCACTTTCTACTTTCTTACTTCCTTATTTAGCCTTTCTTTCTTTCTTTCTTTCTTTTTCTTTTCTTTCTTTCTTTCTTTACTATTCATCCTCCACCCCTACCTTTCATCCTCCTCCACCATCACTTTCTACTTCCTTATATTAGCCTTTTTCTTTCTTTCTTTTTCTTTCTTTCTTTCTTTACTATTCACCTTTCACTCCACCCTACCTTTCATCCTCCCCTCCACCACCACTTTCTACTTCCTTATATTAGCCTTTCTTTCTTTCTTTCTTTCTTTCTTTCTTTACTATTCATCCTCCACCTACCTTTCATCCTCCTCCACCACCACTTTCTCTTCCCTTATATTAGCCTTTCTTTCTTTCTTTCTTTCTTTCTTTCTTTCTTTCTTTACTATTTATCCTCCACCCTACCTTTCATCCTCCCTCCCACCCTTTCTCTTCCTTTATTAGCCTTTCTTTCTTTCTTTCTTTCTTTCTTTCTTTCTTTCTTTCTTTTTTCTTTACTATTCATCCTCCACCCTACCTTTCATCCTCCACTCCACCATCACTTTCTACTTCCTTATATTAGCCTTTTTCTTTCTTTCTTTCTTTCTTTTCTTTCTTTTACTATTCATCCTCCACCCCTACCTTTCATCCTCTTTCCTCCATCACTTTCTACTTCCTTATATTAGCCTTTCTTTCTTTCTTTCTTTCTTTCTTTCTTTCTTTCTTTCTTTCTTTATTCATCCTCCACCCCTACCTTTCATCCTCCCCTCCACCACCACTTTCTACTTCTTATATTAGCCTTTCTTTCTTTCTTTCTTTCTTTCTTTCTTTCTTTCTTTACTATTCATCACTCCACCCTACCTTTCATCACTCCTCCCACCATCACTTTCTACTTCCTTATATTAGCCTTTCTTTCTTTTTTCTTTCTTTCTTTCTTTTCTTTTTTCTTTCTTTTTATTCATCCTCCACCCTACCTTTCATCCTCCCTCCACCACCACTTTCTACTTCCTTATTTTAACCTTTCTTTTCTTTCTTTCTTTCTTTCTTTCTTTCATTCTTTCTTTCTTTCTTTCTTTACTATTCATCCTCCACCCCTACCTTTCATCACTCCACTCCACCACCACTTTCTACTTCCTTATATTAGCCTTTCTTTCTTTCTTTCTTTTCTTTCTTTCTTTCTTTTTTCTTTCTTTACTATTCATCACTCCACCCTACCTTTCATCACTCCACTCCACCATCACTTTCTACTTCCTTATATTAGCCTTTCTTTCTTTCTTTCTTTCTTTCTTTCTTTCTTTACTATTCATCCTCCACCCCTACCTTTCATCCTCCCTCCACCATCCTTTCTACTTCCTTATAATAGCCTTTCTTTCTTTCTTTCTTTCTTTCTTTCTTTATTTCTTTCTTTCTTTACTATTCATCCTCCACCCTACCTTTCATCCTCCCACTCCACCACCACTTTCTACTTCCTTATATTAGCCTTTCTTTCTTTCTTTCTTTCTTTCTTTCTTTCTTTCTTTCTTTACTATTCATCCTCCACCCCTACCTTTCATCCTCCTCCACCATCACTTTCTACTTCCTTATATTAGCCTTTTCTTTCTTTCTTTCTTTCTTTCTTTCTTTCTTTACTATTCATCCTCCACCTACCTTTCATCCTCCTCCACCATCACTTTCTACTTCCTTATATTACCTTTCTTTCTTTCTTTCTTTCTTTCTTTCTTTCTTTACTATTCATCCTCCACCTACCTTTCATCTCCCTCCACCACCACTTTCTACTTCCTTATATTAGCCTTTCTTTCTTTCTTTCTTTCTTTCTTTCTTTCTTTCTTTTCTTTCTTTCTTTCTTTTACTTCATCCTCCACTTTTCCTTTCATCCTCCTCCACCACCCTTTCTTTCTTCCTTTCAGCCTTTCTTTCTTTCTTTCTTTCTTTCTTTCTTTACTATTCATCATCCACCCCTACCTTTCATCCCTCCCTCCACCATCACTTTCTACTTCCTTATATTAGCCTTTCTTTCTTTTCTTTCTTTCTTTCTTTCTTTCTTTCTTTTACTATTCATCCTCCACCCTACCTTTCATCCTCCTCCACCATCCTTTCTACTTCCTTATATTAGCCTTTCTTTCTTTCTTTCTTTCTTTCTTTCTTTATTTCTTTCTTTCTACCATTCATCCTCCACCTACCTTTCATCCTCCACTCCACCACCACTTTCTACTTCCTTATATTAGCCTTTCTTTCTTTCTTTCTTTCTTTCTTTCTTTTTTCTTTCTTTACTATTCATCCTCCACCCTACCTTTCATCCTCCTCCACCATCCTTTCTACTTCCTTATATTAGCCTTTCTTTCTTTCTTTCTTTCTTTCTTTCTTTCTTTTTCTTTCTTTACTATTCATCCCCTACCTTTCATCCTCCTCCACCATCACTTTCTACTTCCTTATATTAGCCTTTCTTTCTTTCTTTCTTTCTTTCTTTCTTTTCTTTCTTTCTTTCCACCCTACCTTTCATTCATCCTCTTCCTTATACCCTTTCTTTCCTTTTTTCTTTATTTCTTTCTTTATATTCATCCTCCACCCCCATCCTCTCTTACCCACCTTTCTACTTCCTTATATTAGCCTTTCTTTCTTTCTTTCTTTTCTTTCTTTTTCTTTCTTTCTTTCTTTCTTTACTATTCATCCTCCACCCTACCTTTCATCCTCCCTCCACCACCACTTTCTACTTCCCTTATATTAGCCTTTCTTTCTTTCTTTCTTTCTTTTCTTTCTTTCTTTTACCATTCATCCTCCACCCTACCTTTCATCCTCCCTCCACCATCACTTTCTACTTCCTTATATTAGCCTTTCTTTCTTTCTTTCTTTCTTTCTTTCTTTCTTTTCTCTTTACCATTCATCCTCCACCCCTACCTTTCATCACTCCACTCCACCATCACTTTCTACTTCCTTATATTAGCCTTTCTTTCTTTCTTTCTTTCTTTCTTTCTTTCTTTCTTTACTATTCATCACTCCACCCTACCTTTCATCACTCCACTCCACCATCACTTTCTACTTCCTTATATTAGCCTTTCTTTCTTTCTTTCTTTCTTTCTTTCTTTCTTTCTTTACTATTCATCACTCCACCCTACCTTTCATCCTCCCTCCCACCATCACTTTCTACTTCCTTATAATAGCCTTTCTTTCTTTCTTTCTTTCTTTCTTTCTTTTTCTTTCTTTCTTTCTTTACCATTCATCCTCCACCTACCTTTCATCACTCCTCCACCACCACTTTCTACTTCCTTATATTAGCCTTTCTTTCTTTCTTTCTTTCTTTCTTTCTTTCTTTACTATTCATCCTCCACACCTACCTTTCATCCTCCCTCCACCATCACTTTCTACTTCCTTATATTAGCCTTTCTTTCTTTCTTTCTTTCTTTCTTTCTTTCTTTCTTTTCTTTCTTTACCATTCATCCTCCACCCCTACCTTTCATCACTCCCTCCCACCATCTTTCTACTTCCTTATATTAGCCTTTCTTTCTTTCTTTCTTTCTTTCTTTCTTTCTTTCTTTTCTTTCTATTCATCACTCCACCCTACCTTTCATCCTCCCTCCACCACCACTTTCTACTTCCCTTATATTAGCCTTTCTTTCTTTCTTTCTTTCTTTCTTTCTTTCTTTTATCTTTCTTTCTTTCTTTCTTTATTCATCACTCCACCCCTACCTTTCATCCTCCCTCCACCACCACTTTCTACTTCCTTATATTAGCCTTTTCTTTCTTTCTTTCTTTCTTTCTTTTCTTTCTTTTCTTTCTTTACTATTCATCCTCCACCCTACCTTTCATCCTCCACTCCACCATCATTTTCTACTTCCTTATATTAGCCTTTCTTTCTTTCTTTCTTTCTTTTCTTTCTTTCCTTTTCTTTCTTTCTTTCTTTCTTTCTTTCTTTACCATTCATCCTCCACCCCTACCTTTCATCCTCCCTCCACCACCACTTTCTACTTCCTTATATTAGCCTTTCTTTCTTTCTTTCTTTCTTTCTTTCTTCTTTACTATTCATCCTCACCCTACCTTTCATCCTCCCTCCACCCTTTCTACTTCCTTATATTAGCCTTTCTTTCTTTCTTTTCTTTCTTTCTTTCTTCACTATTCATCCTCCACCCCTACCTTTCATCCTCCCTTCTTTCTACTTCCTTATATTAGCCCTTTCTTTCTTTCTTTCTTTTTTCTTTCTTTACCATTCATCCTCCACCCTACCTTTCATCCTCCCTCCACCACCACTTTCTACTTCCTTATATTAGCCTTTTTTCTTTCTTTCTTTTCTTTCTTTCTTTCACTTTCATCCTCCACCCTACCTTTCATCCTCCCTCCCACCACCACTTTCTACTTCCCTTATATTAGCCTTTCTTTTTTCTTTCTTTCTTTCTTTCTTTCTTCTTTACCATTCATCCTCCACCCTACCTTTCATCCTCCACTCCACCATCCTTTCTACTTCCTTATATTAGCCTTTCTTTCTTTCTTTCTTTCTTTTCTTTCTTTACTATTCATCCTCCACCCTACCTTTCATCCTCCCTCCACCATCACTTTCTACTTCCTTATATTAGCCTTTTCTTTCTTTCTTTCTTTTCTTTCTTTTTTTTTCTATTCATTCATCCACCCCTACCTTTCATCCTCCACTCCACCATCCTTTCTACTTCCTTATATTAGCCTTTCTTTCTTTCTTTCTTTCTTTCTTTTTACCATTCATCCTCCACCCCTACCTTTCATCACTCCACTCCACCATCACTTTCTACTTCCTTATATTAGCCTTTCTTTCTTTCTTTCTTTCTTTCTTTCTTTACTATTCATCACTCCACCCTACCTTTCATCACTCCACTCCACCACCACTTTCTACTTCCTTATATTAGCCTTTCTTTCTTTCTTTCTTTCTTTCTTTCTTTCTTTCTTTCTTTACCATTCATCACTCCACCCTACCTTTCATCACTCCACTCCACCATCACTTTCTACTTCCTTATATTAGCCTTTCTTTCTTTCTTTCTTTCTTTCTTTCTTTCTTTACTATTCATCCTCCACCCCTACCTTTCATCCTCCCTCCACCACCACTTTCTACTTCCCTTATATTAGCCTTTCTTTCTTTCTTTCTTTTCTTTCTTTCTTTCTTTACTATTCATCCTCCACCCCTACCTTTCATCCTCTCCTCCACCACTTTCTACTTCCTTATATTAGCCTTTCTTTCTTTCTTTTCTTTCTTTCTTTCTTTCTTTACAATTCATCCTCCACCCTACCTTTCATCCTCCTCCACCACCACTTTCTACTTCCTTATATTAGCCTTTCTTTCTTTCTTTCTTTTCTTTCTTTTCTTTCTTTTACCATTCATCCTCCACCCCTACCTTTCATCCTCCACTCCACATCACTTTCTACTTCCTTATATTAGCCTTTCTTTCTTTCTTTCTTTCTTTCTTTCTTTCTTTACCTTCATCCTCCACCCTACCTTTCATCCTCCCTCCACCACCCTTTCTACTTCCTTATATTAGCCTTTCTTTCTTTCTTTCTTTCTTTCTTTCTTTCTTTACTATTCATCACTCCACCCTACCTTTCATCACTCCACTCCACCACCACTTTCTACTTCCTTATATTAGCCTTTCTTTCTTTCTTTCTTTCTTTCTTTCTTTCTTTCTTTACCATTCATCACTCCACCCTACCTTTCATCACTCCACTCCACCACCACTTTCTACTTCCTTATATTAGCCTTTCTTTCTTTCTTTCTTTCTTTCTTTCTTTCTTTTTACTTTATTCATCCTCCACCCTACCTTTCATCCTCCTCCACCACCACTTTCTACTTCCTTATATTAGCCTTTCTTTCTTTCTTTCTTTCTTTCTTTCTTTCTCTCAAATATAAACACTACTTTGTCGGATAGTGGACCCCCCCTCTCTCTATTCTTTCTTTCTTTATCAATCTATCTCTCTGTATCTATGTCTATATTTCTTTCAAATATAAACACTACTTTTTCGGGTACTGGACATTCCCTCCCTCCTCTCTCTCTCCCTCTCTCTCTGTCTCTCTCTTTAATTTTACCTATTTCACGCATTCACACACACACACACACACACACACACACAAACACACACACACACACGAGATGTTAGTTCAAGTAAACATCTGATCAGAAACAATTGGATTTGTTATAACGAAATCCGAAAGCGCAGTGGAATAGCGAAACATGCTTTCCAAAAGCTAAACAAAGTATTAAGAGACAAGAAAAATGTTGAACTGCTATGTAATATCAATTTTCATATACGAGAGTGAATACTGATAATTTTCTCACAGATGAATTGGAGTCTTGTAGCAACCGAGATGCGATTCTACAGAAGGATGCTGAGAATACCATTGACTGAACATTTCAGTATCGAGTAAGCTTGATAGGAAATGGAAACAAGAACAATTAGAACCAGAAAAACAGTCGAAATTTGCAGGACACATAAGGTTTAGTGGGACACAAAAGAAGGTTTAGTTTTCACCATTTTATATTACTAGTTTACTTTATGTTGTCTTTTGAAAATGCTCACATAAAGTTGCGAAATGTCAACGCGAAAATAAATGATTTCGAATTCCAACTGGTTTTCACGTATTCCATTTTGACATACATTATTTCTTTATCATCTGGACTTTGATGAATATATTTTCCAGAAGCTAAACAAAGTATTAAGAAACAAGAAAAAATCATTAGAAACAAAGAAAAAAGTGCTGAAAGGTGATGTAATATCAATTCTCCAATATGGCAGTGAGTGTTGGAAAATTTTTTCAAAGATTTCTGTCTTAATTCCTCAGATGAGTTATTATTATTTATACTATTTATATTTGGACAATTATCCTCACCTTTGCTGTTGTTATCCGAACGTTTCGACCGTTGCGCCCTCCGGGCTTCACCGATGAATTGGGGAGATGGGGCAAGCGAGATGTGATTCTACAGCAAGAAACAATGAGAAAGTTTTAAGGAAAACGGAAACAAAAAGAATACTTGTACTTAGATTAAAAAAAGACACAGTTGAAATTTTTGGGACGCACAATGAAGAAAGAAGGCTTGGAGAATTTGATACTCACGGGACACTGGAGACTAGAGGAGCAGAGGGAAAAATCGAGTTTGTGTAGACGGATTGACAGAACAGGTACTGGAAAGGGTAGTAAGGGGACAAATATTGCTTACATTTACAAAGGATAGGATGATGGAGACTCAACGCATAAAAGAAGCGCGCTTTGCTCCAATTTTTTCAAAGGAAGAAATGTTGAATTTTAAATCATATTTTTCATTAATCTGTCATTGAAAGAAGAAACGAAATATTTAAAAACTACAGTGGAGCCTCATTTTAACGGACTAATAGTCCGGGAGGGTCGTCTGTTAAAGCCATTTATTTGTCTGTTAATTTGAAGCACCTTTTGTATTTTATTTTTAAGTTATTATATAGTAACTTAAAATAAATTACAGAGAGAGAGAGAGAGAGAGAGAGAGATGCTGCGTATGTTATGTACGATCCAATTCATCAATTAAATACGATCCAATTCATCAGACCTAATTTTGTAGGTCTGATGATTTGAATCATATTCAATCCAATGGAATAAATTATGACCGTGGAATATTAGTGTTTAAACCTTTTTATTATATCCTTATTCTGTCCTGGACATTGAGTTCTACCTGGATTCTATCCTCTTGGAATTATTTTTTATACAAAATTTATACGTATGTTTATGCATGTATGTATATATATTTATATATTTTGCATATGTATGTATATTTACACTAATATTATCTATCTATCTATCTATATATATATATATATATATATATATATATATATATATATATATATATATATATGTATTTAGGCAACAATTTTCATTTATACAAGTTTTGTTAAAGACCATCAAAGGTTCTTTTTTAAGGATGTTTTCTACATTTTTTATGGTTTCTGGTATACATTTAAATATAAATTGTCTGAGGACTCTCGGCTTTTATGAGCTATTCAAAGAGTTTTTTTATTTTTTGTGTGATGTCATTTTCATCAATTTTTAAATATCGCATCTTTACCCGTCATGCCGGACTTGGATATTGCATCTTCACCTGATTCTTCATGTTGTAAATATATTTAGTATGTGCGCTCCAAAATTTTCCGAACATTTTCTTGGTGTTGGATTGATTGGGATGATTGTTTTTAGGCTTTACGCTTCTAGTATTTGTAAACGTTTATATATATTTAATACATTGGGTTTCTTTCGTATAACAATAATAGTTTTGAGTATTTTGTGTCTTTCTTTACAGTGTTTTATCTTCATTTATCAATATCTAATAATATTTGTCTTACAAAAGAAAGAAAAAGTATCTTCATCAGACAGCATTTTAAAATGTACATGAAATATTTAAAGTTCATATATAATAATTATGATACGTATAAAATATTTGATATATTTGTTTCCGGCATTGTCATGATACGCGTAACGTTAAAAAAAACTACCAGTATGTAGCTAACAAACTCCCGTCTATGATATTAACAACGTTTAGTTTTTGACGATGACCAAAACGGTCGAAAAATTTTGATTTGGATGTGCAACAAAGTATTCAAAAATTGTGAAAATAGAATAAAAAACAGATCTTATCAGTTGAACTTCTATAAATTATTGAATTAATGTTTTGCTTATATGTTTTTATATATATATATAAACCCCAGAAAAATCAACATTGGTAAAATAAGCAAATACTCGAAAAGTCTTTCCTCATTATATGCCCTGGAATTTTCAACTGTCTCTTTTTGATGCTAAGTATAAGTGTTTCCATTTTTTCCCACACGTTCAGTTCATGGCACACAGAAGAAAAACTAGATGCTCTATCAATGAAGGCCAAATGTTTCCTTGTAAGGAAACTGCTAATATTACCATTACCATGGCTTATACAACAAAACAATGATCCATTACTAGTCAACGATTTTCAAACCTAAATTCGTCACTTCTATCTTGAGTATGACCAATCCCATTTCAACCCTAACTTATCGAGTAATTCTTCTTCATGGCATTTCTCAGAGCTACGCAAGTACTTGACAGTGTCTACCTCCTCTATATGTGACAGGTTGAACTGGGTTACACATTACCTACAGCCCACAATAATTCCTGAATCGGTTTCCACTCTGTCCGCCTCTTAGACTTGTTGCCAATCAAGGCTAGAAAGCACAGTTTACCTTACTATTTAGCCATACCTGGAGGAAAATCAAGGTTAGAAAAACCAGTCTGTCGCGGCCGCCATTAGCCACTCCTTAGAAAAACGACCTTGACCTTCACAACCCCTGATCTCGTAGATTTAAGTCCAGCAGCATGCGAGAAACTGGACGACTGGCTCAATATGGTTGTGTCCCAAACCGTACCTCGCGAGCATCGTATTAGGCAGTGCTTCCCAAACATTGAACAATATGGGGAGTAATTTTATATCTACGGTTTTCTACTCCCTCTAGCTAGGGAGTACTTGAACAAATCGTTCCACATATTGTTAGCCCCTTTTTTCGTCCAAACCCAAACTGCTTGGCTATCTAAGTTAGAAGTAAGCCAGGTGAAGACCAGCCTACTCCCCATTCCAATTCTGCCCTTGTGGCACATTTGTACTTTTGTACAATAAATACCCGAGCTGCTTGGCCTGGGGGCCTGGATCAAAGTGTAGTACGCTACCTTTGTGAGCTTCCGGTGCTTTGTCGAGAGACTACACTTCGATGTGATCCCGCCTACGTGGTTGATCCGCCCTGGAAGTCGTATCACTACTCTGACTCGGCCATGTTTAGGGATTTCGCTTTCGTCAAGTGCTACGCTTCGGCGCGATAGTCGTATCACTACACCGACTTGGCCCTGTTTAGGAATTCGTCCTAACCGACCCGAGGAATCCTCGTTGGTCATCAATCAACCAGCAGCTGTCGCCGACAATTCTCTCATCCGGCAGTCAACCAGCTACCGCCACCGATCAACTATACACTCATTTCGCCGATACAACCGAATCAACTTACCCTGAAGGAAACCAGTCATACTGGACCCGACACCGATACAAACATATTTCTCCAACAGCACACTCTTGTACATTTTGTCCCCTCATTGTCTTGGCTGTTCACACACTTCTTCTAAAAGCTTGCGGAGGCGACATCCTTATCGGCTCCGCAACAAGTCTACCCTGCTATCTAACCGTAGCTGCTAGGAAGATTGGATTCGTGTTTTCTCAAAAGAATTAGTATTAAATGAACGCGAGATTTTTCACACCGCTTACTCGATTTGGCAACCGTCATCTCTTTTATGAACAAAAATCTATTAATTAATAATTAATTAATAGTGAAATCAGCCATTTTTATATCGGAAATATTCGGGATTCATTGCTAAACAGAGAGATTTTTCAAGAAATTTGACTTCTCAAGTCCACTGTTATAGCTCCTTCTAGTACTGATGAAAGTTTCCTTCCAAATCTTTCGTTTACATCTTGATTATATCATTATTTTCCATTTTAGTTAGATTTGCTATACATTTTGGAGTTGCTACTACCACCAAGTGATGTGTTTTTTGTTGTTATTTTTTTTCTATTTGGTAAATGTCTTCGTTTGTGATTTTGTAGCGCCAACCTCTAGGGTTTGGTGAAGGATTGTCTTCTTTAAACTTAAACGATTCATTCTCTTGGAGTCATCTTTATTCACTGAAAAAATGGTTGTATATTGATGATAGTCTAGACATTTCTGAACTAGTTGGACACTTATTTATCTAGGCTATTTAAAAACATTCAGTTTTCATGATTATGGTTTCTAACATTTAATTGTATTGTGTCTCATCTCATCCTACCCAGTTTCCTTATCTCCTATAATAAATTTGCAAATAAATGTATTGTGTCCAGTATAGTTACATTCCCAGCGTTTATTTATTTATTTTATTTTATTTTTTTTTTTTTTTTTTTTTTATTTTATTATATTTTTTTGTTTTCGTTTTTGTTTTGGTTGTTTTGCTTCTACAGTGTATTCAGTCTTAGTTGTTGTTTTCGTTTTTTTTAATGGCCACAGGTAATCTTAATTTTTAATCATGGCGAAAATTGGGACAGTGCAAGGGACATAACTCCATTTGAGGCTGAAATGTAAAAAGTTCGCTACGTTTAAGTAAAGACAAAAAACAAAATAAAAAAATTAAGTTAATTTTTTTTCTGTATGAATTTTATTAACATATTTACCGTTTTGCTCGACTGAATTTTGTTATCTAGCAGACAACTATAATCACAAAACATTTTCTCTTTCACACCAAAGAACTGTTTTAGGTGCATTTTGTAATCTTCTAGGCAATTTTAAATTTCTTTATCATGGAGCAAATTCTGTAAAAGAAAAACAGAATAAATTGTAATCCAAAATTGCAATATTTGATAAATACGACGGATGTCTGAAAATTATCCAGCCAAGTTGGGACACTTTTTCGTTGGCTCATCAAAGAAACATATTGACTACCTTTGTAGGGAATATCATATTTCTTTTTTTAACTAATTCTGGACATTGTTTTTCATTAATTTCTGCTTTTAGTTGGTCTCATTGGGAACAGTAATTGTTCGAACTAACTGTTTGGTTCTCTGAACGGAACTCATAATAGAGGAATCCTTTCTAATCACAGTAAAATGCACAACATCTGCTTTGGATGAAGTCAAGTGTAACAGCCCAGTGTATACTCGGGATTATTTATACTTAACTTAGCTGTTTTATACCCAGCGTATAAGTTAGACTAGGTCAGAATATACCTCCATCCTTTTCCCATCTGATAAGATGTATATTATTTAACAGCCTACGCATTATGTGGCGCCGTGCCTGACAAAAATATGAAAATCTCGCAATTCAAAGATCTATAAATATAAGATTTATATTGTAAAAAAAAAGTGTGTATACTCTTATGAGTATGCTGTTTATTTTTAATTAACAGCTGCATTAATTGAACAAAATTAGTTTCTCTTTAGAAACTGATTATTGTTCACTGAGTACGTTATCAGCCATTCTTACCAGTTTCTTGATCAGAGCCATCACATAACAGTCTAATCAAGAAAGATACGAATAACAAAAAGGTTAGAAACTGGCATATACTACTAAGACATACGCAAAACTATATATACATATATACGCATATCCCACGTGGATAATAATATATCATATATATCTACACAGCAAAGCAGAGTGTAAGGAGAAACAAAATGGATGGGTCTTACATATATGGAGATACTCCTATGTCTGGATAAGCCATGTTTAGGACCCCATATTCAAGCGGGTCGGATTCATCTATATCCCACGTGAGGATATATTCCACGAACGGAAAACAGCAAAATTTGGGTTTTCCCAAATTGAGGACTGCGAGCTGGAGTTTCATTCTATATCTGGGAAAGATATATTCCCAAAGGAAAATATCACCATGGATTTGTAAGTGGATGAGGAGGCAGATTTAACTTCTTCCAGGGCCATGGGGTGCTCGGGCTAAAACAATATAAAACAATATATGCATGTTAGAATGTAGAAAATTTTCTGGAAAGGTTTACTTTATTTATTTGGTCATTTTGTGACTAGTCCTGGGTATGACGATAAACTACACCCGGTAGCAAGGCATCTGATCGGGAGATTGGAGGTTTTGAGGAGTTTGGAACCACCTCTTAAAATTGCTGTTGTTCCCAGGTCCACCCTGACCCGTGGTGTTAGCATCAGTTAGGATCCCAGCTATTGGCAAATAGTGAACCCTAAACAAAAACCTATGAAAGTATAAAAATATATATTTATACTAAAAATACCAGCAATACGTTTTTATATAAAAAAAATTAACATCAATACCTATTTATTGTAGAATTACCAACAATACATTTTATCTGTAGATGAAGGCATACAATAACTTCAAAATATTTAGATTTCGGCATTAAGTAACTCATAGATGTTAATATGTCGCTAAAAAAATCAACCGAAAACCATCTTGTGACGTTGTAGCATTGTGTCTGAGCTTTAGATGATTACATATTCTATGATAATGTTCAATTTTGGTGAAATAATTCAAATGCCATGCCACGGCGATGCATGTGTTTCTTTTGTTCAATTTGAGCCCTTTCGGAGGGGTCGGACTGTAGGCCTTTGACAGTCTGGGTGGTCGTTTCCAAGATTAGCTGCACCTAGTGGACTTGATGGACGCTTGATGATAGCAACGGTGTTAAAATAAACATTGCTACTCCCGTAGATCACATTCGGGCGGGGGAGCATTTAATACAATCGCTTGCCAAGATCGATGCATTTTAAGGGCAGCAATGACGGTACGTATAAAACAGAACAGGAGAATAAATGTGGCCTTAGGAATGTCTTATTTGCGACTTTCACTTACGCAACAACACTTTCGTTCTCGTTTTCCAATGTGGTCACGAGAGGTTCACCTAGTAGAATCAAATGGCACTCTGTAGTGTTAAGAGCTGGTTCTGCTTTCATACAAGTGTGAGACTTTTTCACATGCGACCTTCCAGAGTGTATTCCCCCAAGACATACAGGGCTAACTGTTGATAACATGGAGTGGGGTCGCCATAAATTTCAATTCTCGTTCGCTTTCAGTGTTTGTAGAAAGAACTTTGAATAAAATATCATATATTTCCAAAAACATTGTTCAGTCAGTTTTGCTTAGGTTAGGTTGGTTATGTCAACTCTTGTTCGGTCATTTTATTTATTTATTTGTATGGGTTACCTACTGAGGATAGAAGTCACTAATCATACTCATTATAAAACCCAGGTTGTGTGTGCGTGCGTGTGTGTGTGTGTGTGTGTGTGTGTGTGTGTGTGTGTGTGTGTGTACGTTTATATATTGGACCGGATTTCCTACATTTTTCAACCGATTTCAACAAAACTTCACAGGACTACGTAAAATTACCTTGCAGTGGTTCTGACAGCGCCAAAAATTGGAAAACCATAATTGTTTTTGCATGAAATCAATTTGAAAACACGATTAAAAGGTATCACGAGAATGAAAGGGGGACAACTCATATCGAGTTATACTTATTATAAAACCCAGGTTGTTTGTGTGTGTGTGTGTGTGTGTGTGTGTGTGTGTGTGTGTGTGTTCGTTTATATATGGGATCGGATTTCCTACATTTTTCAACCGATTTCAACAAAACTTCACTTTTTTTTGGCAGGTAGTGTTTCTTATTGTCTTGCACAATTTTTCTTTATTTTTACATTCAGAATGCTGTAAAAATTCCATTTACAAGACAATTGTTTATAATAAAATTCTATTCAATCGGTAGACTCATAACGATTGAAAACAATGTTTTTGTTTGAGTTTGGGTTTGACCAATTCGTAAAAAAAAACTAATTAAAACATGCGTTTCCGTCAACCTTAAACAATAATCTTTGTCAATTTTATTTTTCAGTCTTCATGATGGTCGATACTTGATCTATCTCTTACTGTTACATCCCCGGGCAACGCCGGGCTCTACTGCTAGTCAGTAATAAGTCAGCCAGAGTAGCCTCGTTAACTTCAATTATCATTCTGGCAACAGAAAGGCGATATTCTCTCCTAGCAAGATAATACCCAATCAGATTATGTGCATGCTACTCAATATGCATTTTTGCTGATGGGGGTACCTACTGAGGATCGAACTCACTACTCAGTAGTAAGTCATCCAAACTATCCTCGTTAACCACTATCTTACAATTGTTATTCTCGCAACAGGTAAGCAATATTATTTACCAGCAGGATAATGCCTGCCCAAATGATGCCTGTGCTACTCAATATACGTTGCAAGATGCTCGACAGATTCCCTAGCCTGCATAATTGACAGGTCTGTCCCCCATTGTACGAGACAGGATTAGTTGACGCCTGATTCATTCAGTTAGTCTACCGACAAATATTGTTGCATTACGTCAGCATAATGTGTGGGATGATATGATATACAGGTTTATGATAAAGGAGAATATACAGAGTATTAATATGATAAAACCCTTATTTTGGAACTTACCTGCGTATTGATTGGCGTACATGTGATCATTTACTGCATCCGCCATTTTCACATGGAAAAATTTTCCACCGCTCACATATGCAAATATTCAAAAGCATACCAGAATTGTTTGGCAAAAGTTTGCTCCTGGTTTATAAACTGAATTTATGATGCAGTAAAAATACCAAAGGGGGGTAACAAATGACGGCAGATGTGCTACTGCAGTACTAAGGCACAAACGAAAGCAAGCTTAACCATTGGAAACTATTATATATGTATATAATAATAATGGACTCTCCCGACGGTTTCGACGTATGAAGATCTGACAGCTTAGTTAATTCAGTTATGAAATTTTGGGCGATAATCTTAAGTGACATTTAAGACCCACTAGGGATTTACAAAGGAGGCCACACATGGAGTAAGTGTGAGGATTGTGAGATGAGATCGCTCTTAGATTAGCTGACCGTTTAGATCTTGCTCTCGTTTCTTGAAGATGATTCGGACAAGCAGATTGAAAACTACTGAGTCCACTAAAACACGTTGACCTCCATTCTACCCGCTCCGAGGCTAAGCGCTAAAGGGTGTTATGTGGTATATTGACTGCTGTGGTATATTGACTTGCTTTTCAGCTTGTCTTTGTATCTTAGGCATGGGCGTCCTACATCCCTGTAGCCCTGATCTAACTGGCTGTACATTAGGATCTTGCGTATCCTTTCATCAGACATTCTCAAGATATGACCAGTCCACCTTAACTGAGACTGCATGAGAAAAGACACGATTCATCCAATATTACACCTGTTAAACAGGTCTACGTTAGATGTCCTATCTTGAAGCTTAACTCCACAGATTGCACGCAGACAGCTTTTATGGAAAACATCTAGCTGGCGTATATGGTACCGGTATGGAGTCCACGACTCTGAGCCATACAAAAGGATGGCAAATACTACAGCTCTGTAAACCTGAATTTTCGTATCCAGTCTAATACCCTGCTCATTCCACAGGCGATGGCGAAGTTTGCCGAAAGCACTGGTAGCCTTAGAAATCCGATGCATGATTTCATCATCTAAAGTTCCACTGTAATTGACTTTGCTACCAAGATAGGTGAAAGACTTTACATAGTTCAGGGGTTTGTCTTCTACTTTCAATGGTCTCTCTGGAAATTTGTAGACTGGTGGTTTTTGTTTCTCACCACAGAATTGCTTCGGAGTAGGACAAGGTTGGTGCACTACTTCAGTTTTCTGCTAAGTGTAAGACCAAATGCTTTACATGCAGCAGAGAAACGATTTATTAGATGTTGGGCCTCCTCAAAGGATGTCGCTACAAGAGCCGCATCGTCAGCAAACAACAAATCACGAATAATTTGCGTACGAAGGTGGGTCTTGGCTTTGAAGCGCAGATGATTGAAGAGACCACCAGTTGTTCGAAACTGAAACTTGATGCCGCTCTCTGTGTCTGCAAATGCATATTTCAGCATCATCGAGAAGAAATAGGCAAAAAGGACAGGGGCCATGACACCGTCTTGCTTGGTACCATTTGTGACATCAAAGGATTCTGACATCATACTATCAAACACGATATTAGATGATGACCTTTAGCATGTTTTCAGGGATGCCAAGTTTCCTCAAGACTTGCCAAAGAGCTTCTCGATTCACAGTGTCAAAGGCCTTCGTCAAATCCAAAAACACCATGTACAACTCCTGGTTTTTCTCGCGAACCTTCTCTGCAACTTGACGAAGAGAAAATATCATGTCAATGGTGTCACGACCCGACCGAAAACCACACTGCGATTCAGGATAGATGTCGTCAACAAGGTGTGTAATGATTCTATTTAGAATCAGTCTAGCTAGGATTTTTCCTGTAATATATATATATATATATAATTTAGTTTTATGGTCAAGTTTTGTTTATGATTAGAGTTGCAAGTGTTGACAAAATGTTAAACGATTTTTGCTCATAATTATAAAATTAAAAAGAATATACACTCCTGGAAACTAATAAAAATTAAGCGAATATTTTTTGTCGTTCTTGTTTATTCCTTATCTACAAAGAGGAGTACAACAACGTTTTTCGATCTTCAGTGTGCTGATGATGCTGCCTATACAAATCTGCATCATGATACCCTGATACGGAATTTATAAGATCGTTGGCCTTATGGATAATGTTCGAATAACTGAAGTTTTCTGAAAGCCATTGGGACACCGATGCTTCATTTTCAGCCGAGGGTGAGCACCAAGCGCGTTGTCAACTTCTAATATCTGGGAACAGCATTGACCTTCACTTTCAGGATTGATGACAAAATCGTATCCATCAACCATCTGTTAGGGCAGCTTTATGGCCGAGTCTTTCTAAACAAGTACTTGCCCGCCTCCACAAAGGTAATGGTGTACAACGTTATATGATTATGCATCCTTGTATGTGCTTCTGAATCTTAGACTCCATATAGATCTCACAGACAAGCTCTTGAAACCTTCCACATCTGAAGTCTTCAACGCATCCTGGGATTGTCATGGCGAGATCGAATACCGCATGTCAATAATATCCAACGTACCATCAGCAGAAGCATTAAGGCCCTCTTGCCGATGGCCAGTTCCACATAAAGAAGAGCCGTCGGAATCCTCACACCAGTAGACTATTGCTTCCCGTGTTTTACTGTCGTCTAACCGCAACTCTGAAGTGCCCTCCACTGGGCACTGGTCTGGGCAGGGTTTTATAAGATAACACGCAGAACGACTGCAGTCCCGACGCCACCGATGTGTCCAATGGAAAGGTAAAGTCCAATACAGTTTGGTACAGGCGTCGTCACTGGGGTTGCCAGAAAGAAATTGAATATCAGACTGTCTAGGATTTAATACTGATTGAATACAGTAATTGTGGCACAAGGCCGAAAAAAGACAGAGATTGGTCAAAGCTGGTCGATACTATCTTATACCTAGCTAATCAGATTCACGACCCATTCTTTCCTTACAATTTACTCGTTCACCGTATGAATTTATCCGTCACCATTCACTCTCACATAAACCAAAATACCCCATGACTTAAAATATCAATATATACAATTGTATAAAAATTCTATCAGTTATCAAATGAGGTGGATGTGATGACCCCTAAAAATAACTGATAAAAAGACAGATGTTAGTAAGACTCACAAAATCTAATCTTCATCCTGAGTTGATGCTCAAAGAATCTGCTCAGATCCTGATGAGAATAGCAAGATTTCCTCCTCCTCCTCCTCGTCGTCTAAATCACTATTGTAGTCGTGGCCAGTAGCGTGAGAAGCATCATTCGTTTAACCCCAGAATACGGCAAAACATTTATGCGGGATCAATGAACACGAGCTTCTCAGGAGCGATACGAGCCGTAAACTTGCTTCTAGAGGTGGGGTGCACCCGAGGACAATGATAGAATGCATGCAAAGCCGTTGACGTTATGCTTGCGACCACCCTACAAGAGGGAAAAGAGCAAGCGCTCGATAGACTTTTTACGTTCCTTACAAAGAGGAATTACAGCCAGCATGTAAAGGATGAGATTAAAGACGTAAGTGACAATCGCCTCAGTACTATACTTCAAGAAAAAACCGCCTTCAACGCCAGATCTCGATCGACGCGCAACCTTTGCGTGTACTTCTGACCAAATGTTCTCTCGCTGGAGTCCGGACCCGAACTACACTCTGAGAATGTGGACGGGCCCGTCAGTCCAACCAAAAGGCCCCGGAAGGTCGACCCCCTTTCAGGCACCTAACTGCAAGCAGGAAGACATGTCGCGATTAATATTGGACCCCGTGACCTTTTCGTACCGTTCAATCGCCTTCAACACCACCTCAATGTCGCTGCGGAACGACGCGAAAGTGGACACGTCATCGGCAGGGACAGCAATTTCATGTAGAGTCGGGCTGCACGCCCTGTCCCTCAGCCGGCGAAGGTGAGGCTCAAACGCCAGAGCGTAAAGTAGGGCAACCCTAACGAACCGACCGTCTAAAGGCGCGCGACCGGTTTCTGTTCATCTGCACCTCAGTACTGGGGGTGATAAGGATGCTAATCCACAGGCAGATGTCGATAGCCTGCGGGACAGCAAACAGGTACCGATGGTCGACACTATCAAATGCCTTGAACTGATCCAAACTGATCAGCACCGCTTGCTCGTCGTCTTTTATACCCTCTAGGATCGTGTGGATTAGATGCAGGTTGCACTGAAATGCTCGGCCTTCACAGAACAAGTCTGCTCGGGTCCCAACTGAATCTCGGTAACTGACTGAAAACGCTCTGACAAGATCTTGGCAATAATCTTAAATTTCTGTGTTTAGTAGAGCCATGGGCCTGTAATTATCAAAATCTCGCTCAACACGTCAAAATAAAATTATTGCATGAGCAATCTCTTATATTTACTACAACAGTCCCACGCTAAAGTCTCCTGTTGAATGACTGATGCTTGATTTGTATTGCAAAATAGAATATTTGTGTTTGCATGTTCTGATTTAATCGCAATTAGCCATTCAATTTCTGGACCCTATTTCTTCTTATTATGGTCTCAAGCATTGCTTTAAGGCTTTTTTCACCGATGTTTTTTTTTAGGAAGTCTTATTATCATCAGAGATGTTTCGACTTGAAACCACACATTAGATCAGTGTGTTTCTCATCTTCAACAAGTTCGTCAATATTTCTTATCAATCCTCTCCAAACCCCGTGTCCTGTGCTGCTAACTCACCAAAGTGTTACTCATCAAAGGTTTTACGGGGAAAGATGAGATTTTATTGATAGTTCTTTTAACGTCATTGTTCAACGTGTATACAATGGTTGTTCATCCAGTGTCTATAGATGTTATTTCTTTCTTTTCGGTATTGATGATAAACCAGTTTCCATAATATTTACTGCTTCCAAACCTATCAATTTATGCTGTCTAACTCCGATATTGATATAAAGTTCTTCTATGATTTTGGTTTCTTGGGGCCGATATACAACAATGTCATAACTATCAACATCTCAAGCCAATAGTTCTTGCTTTTTTTTCACAAGTACTCCAACATTAAATGTTCCAATGGTAAAATATTTATATGCAATTAATAAGTATTTTACGATATTTTCAATATGAAGTTTTCAACTTTTAACACTTGACAACTGGGGAGGTTGTGACCTTCTCCACTGATATAATGGAATATACGTATACCTGTGTTGCCCCTCATTGGAATATGATTGGCTGGTGTCCGTCATAAATACCGACGGATGTGTAGGAGAGTCAGAGAAGAGCCTTAGTCTGAGAGCTAAGTCTATAACGACGCCCATTGGACTACGCAATTGATCTACACTTCTTACCTGCGACTACGACGCGTACCAGTCGATTACTGCTACCGTATTCTACTTGGTTATAGTAGCCAAAACCACTTAGCTACTTCGTTCAAATATATCCCTTTCCGGGACATATCTTTCACCAACAAAAGTCTTCATACATGTAAAAAGAAATAGTTGTCGTTTGTTTTAGGAATCAAACGTTGTCATGGTAATTGTTAAATGTTTTAGAATTCTAAGGTTCTGAAATCAGATCTATAAAACGTTAAACTGTAATTTTTTTTATCCACATACAACGTGTGAAATCACGTGCGATACCCTGTCCTCGTCAGCCGCCAACCAGTGGAGGTAATACAGTCTCGGTGGTTAAGGCAGTACTGCCACCCCTGGCGCCACCAGCAGCTTTTGCCACCGGGCAGGGTATTTTTGCGCGCGCGTGCGTGTGTGCGCGTGTGTAAACGTGTCAGTCTTGCGATTTTTTCACAAATTTTAAACGTTGTGTTAAAAGCGTTTGCTTTTGATCGTTAACCAATACACAACGCGCTCGTAGCGACTGTTATCAATGACGTAGAATAGAAGGTAAAAAATGTGTTTCACGTCGGAAGTATATTATATTAAAATTCTTTAGTTTGTTTAAAGCCTTTCTATTTTTTTATTTTATTTGTTCTTTCATTGTTCACAATATTTATTTTGATGATGAAGAAACACGCGTTCTTTACTTGGCTGAAATCACAAAAAAAAATGAAATTAAAAGAAAATCTTTCAGAGATTTTAGTATAAAAAAATCATTAAAACCTGTTAGCTCTATTTTTCAAAATATGTCTTGCTTGAGAAAAAGTTAAAAATAAATTTACCTGAGAGTTTTAGATACATTTTCCAATCGCCAAGAACGTGTAAAATGTCTAATTCCAGGAAACACTTTCTCTCGGGCTTCATATCATCGCTAGACTCAAACAAATAGTTTTAGAGCTATTCCCTCATACCTGTGGTGAAGTCAAGAAAAAAAAAAGCGATTAAAAAAAACAAACAAACTTTTTTCACATTGACGTGTGCGTTGTTTCACACTAAAATTATCCTATGCTTTATAACATCGTAATAAGTAAGGTGATGCTCAAATACACCACATTTTAACTAGTATTATTTTATTCGTTTGATCCTTAAAAAAATATGTTAACTATCAGTAATAAATCTTAGACTATTAAAGAGAAACAATATAAATTTAAACGTCATACTATGACGTCATTCTGACGTTTTCACTGTCTAATATTTGATTCGTCATTTGTTTCTCGACTGCAAAACTGTAATGTCGATCTGAAGCAAGATGGGCATGTGCTGCAGATTTTGCATTATTTTTGATGATTTAAGAAGGAAGTATTTAATATATTAAGTTTATATTTGAACTCTTTTCTCAAACTTAAATGTCCTCCTTCAAGTCTCCAAAATCCAGCTGGAAGACTTACCAAAAAAGTACAGAATTTGTCGCTCCCCGGCCGCACTCGACATTGTCGAGAAGAGAATCATCTCAAGGGAGACCATTGACGGCAACGAGCAAAAGAATAACAACACAAGAGAGCTCGTCTACCGTCAAGAGGAAATACAATAATGTACTACCAACGACTCGAATTCAAACGATCCAAAGAGAGGAAACCAGATTCACGAGTAGAAATAATCCAACGAATGTACAACGGACGCAACAAACATTTACTCAGCGTTCCACTCAAGTGACACACCCTTGTGTTCATACGAAAATGTCATTATTACCAGCTTCCGGCAAATCAAAAGGGATTTGTTCATGTGTAACATCAAGTACACGTAGAAAGGAAGTTTTAAAAAATGTTTTATCTAATTACAAACCTTCTGCGGCGTCATCGCTCCGAACTAGTTTGCCGGAACGTCTTTATAAAGGGAGTAAGTTGCCGAGACCAGTGAGTCAGCTAGGCCGAAAACTACCGGCTGTTCCTGAAAAGTTTCAATCCGCAGTAACATCATCATGGATTAAAAAAGCCGAAAGTGAGAGAAGGTCGAAAGCGAAAACAGAATCCCCAAAATTTGAAAAACATTTAGGCACGTCTAAAATCCCTCGCTTGCTAACAAACAGACCTTCTAAACCTAAGAAAGAAACCATTCGGATGAATTCCGCATCTTTAAAACGCCTTTTGTCTGACGATGTTTTATATCAATTCAGTGATGTACCGGTTCCTGTAGAGGTTGAAATTCCTATGCCCGAACTTGCTTTAATGAATCAAAAATTGTCCCAGTTACGCTGCGTGTTGGCAACACTTCAAGGGACAGTAAACACCATGGAAAAATCTATCAGGGAAATTTGCCCTGCTGATGAAACAAAAGAGTTAATGCTATCAAAGAGCGGATTGAAGAGTAATTTTGAATCCATGGGAAGAGTTTTTAAAACTGTTAATAATACTCTGTTACAGCTCAAGGATTTGAATATGAAAGCTCTAGGATTTTACGGCAAAGAAATGTTGCCAAAGAAAGAAAGAACGTTTATTATAAACGAAGATTCAAATGAAGCAGCCGCAAAAAAAGTGTCGGACGCTACAATAGAAGATACAGAAATATTTGGGAAAGGTCTTGACGTCATTAGAACAGCATTGGATGTATCGTTGTCAAAAGATGAAGACATTACGGTTGAAGAGCTTCGAAATCAAATTGTCGATGCTCAAATCGACCTGCTCGATGATGCGGTTATGAGTCCAGCGATGAGTATCACAGATCAACTAATAAAAACAGAACAAATAAAAAACAGGACAATTCAAGAAGCAGAAGACTTTATCTGCGACCAGCAAAGCTTAAATCCAAACAAAACAATCGATGAAGCAATTGAACAGGTAAAAAAGAACCAGCTCGATATCAAGGCTCATGAGTTGGTTATGGAAGTGTTGACTGAGGCCCTGCAGGATGATCAGACTCTAACCATTTCTGACTTAATCCCCGGACAAATTAAGGAAACTGAGTCGAATATGAGTACTTTGATTACTCCAATCATGGAAGACATTTTTACCAGGGAAGGAAATATCAGTGTTTTCGAATTGGAACTCTCCTTACAAGAAGCCGCCAATATACTGGAGGCCATTGATTCCTGCCCATCCGTTACGATGGCCAGTTTTCTCGATGATGTTTTAGCTTCAGGGTCTTTCAAAACGACAGTTATAAACAAATATTCCAAGAAATATTGTGATCTGACTGTGGGAGATATGCAGGAAAATCTTAAATTGATTCAAAATGTCTTTCACAACGCTGAACTACATCCAGAATTTACAACAATTGGACAGCTGCTGAAAAGTGAATATTTGAGCGAAAATCCGTTAATAGGAAAGATACTTCGCAAAGAAGGAAGTTCCAATCCAGGCGACACAATACTGAGCCTGGAATTGAAGATATCCGATTTGGTTAATTATTTGACTAAAAATGCTTGCCCACAAACGAAACTCTGCCAACTTCAGTTATTGCCTAATGAAAACGAAAGCGAAGAAAATGTATGTCTTGAGATGATCAAAAACGTCAGAGAGACTTTAAGAGCTTCGGTAGAAGCATCCGAAAATGTTGCTGATGTTGTGATGGAAGCGATTGTCGAAGCTTCCTTAAAAGAAAATCCCGCCATTTCATTGGCCGAGACAAAACAAAATGTTATCAGATCGCAAATGTTTCTAGCAGTCTCGTCGCCTTCACTGACAAGTAAAATCGTAGACTTGAATTCGCCCGACTTGCTAGAATCTGCAATTATACCGGGAGTAATTAGTAAAGCTGTAGCTGTTCGAGAAAATATTTCAGTATCTCAGCTCCATCAAAGCTTTGAAGAGGTAAAGGAACGCCTCAGCAAAGCTGCTGTCGCTCCGCATATGATTCGGCTTTTCTATCTTCTTCATGAACCGAATCGTCTTCATCTTTCTCCAAAGTGCGCTTTACTTAAAGATACAATTCTAACATCTTCTGAGCCGTTAGCTTTATACTGGAAAAATTATTACGCAGAAAAGTTACCCCAAGTTGGAGCAGGCTACTCTTGCCTGAGTACCGTGAAGCTAAAAGTGAAAATCATAAAAAATGTTATAGAATACTTTCAGGGACGAGAATGCAACACTAGCATTTTAATTAAAATGGTAAAAAAATGGAAAAATATGCTAAGTCATGTTCGACCGGACCAAAGTGCTGTAACTGTTCCGATGTGTAAGTGGATATCGCTTAGCGGTTTCAGTCAGAGCATTACCGAAGAGATTGCTTGCAGACATCCACTGAGGCGAGTTAGTGGTTTACTGGATGATGTGACAATATTTATCGAACAATTGAATTCAGTCAAACAAATTGGAAATACTGTAGACGTTTTTGAACCAGAACCGCGTGCAAACGATTCTGAAGGTTTGGCTTTCCAGGAAATCGCAGTAGAAATTGTGGATGTGGCTCGATCTGTTGACAGGGACATGCCTGTAAAACAATTATCCATGAAGATGGAAATTCTAAAGGAAAATCTCGAAGAATTTATCGAGAGTTCCGTCGACGCTACTGTAAGCGATGTCATTACAGAAGTGAAGCTTCAGCAAGAAGTCTTTAAACGTGTCGTAGATGTCGTAAGTAGCACCGATCCGTGCCTAACTGCTTCGCAAATGCAGAAATGTCTGTTGGAAGTGCAGAACGATTTAGAAAATGTAGCTATTGTTCCTAATCAGATAGCGATCAGTTCCCTCCGCGTGGAAGATCCTGTTTTTTCCGAAGAAATGATTTTATATACCAAAAATGAAATTATAAACGAAGCTGTGAAGCACAACCCAAATATGAGCCTTGAAGACTTAAAAGAAGCCATCGGCGAGACTCACAAATGCCTCCTCAGCTCAAAACTAAGCAGCTTTTACCCAAATCAAGTTTTGCAAACACCTAATAATTTTGTTATGAGAGCAATACGCGGTTGTGCAGCAAGTCTGGGCGAGTCCTTTAGTGATATGATGGAACTCTTAGAAAAAGTCGGTAGAAACGTCCTAAGTTCGAATTCCGTTGATCCTAACCGAACGGTACAGGAGGAGCAAGAAAAACGGTTGGAGGAGGAGGAAGTAATGAAAGAATTCAATCCTTTTGACATTGTGTATTTGGCCAACCAATATCCTCCAATGAGGCATGCTGTAGTTGCTAATGTAGTCTTTAAACCTCTGGCTCCACACACATTCCGGCCGTTTATACCAAATTTGCTAAAAAATAATACGATTGAAATGCTGCCTAAAGAGACACCAGTCGACTTTAATGGCAGAGAGGATGTCGATTTTGATTTCCTCGACTCAAATATTCAACCTTATTCTTACTACAAAAAACACGAGTATGCATCGAACCGATCTCACGAAGAAAGCACGAAGGTATTGTTTTATGAAAAATGAGGAAAGTCTTATTTTCAATGGTCGTTTATTAGTCACTAAGAGTTATCTGTGGATTTGGCGTTGGCTTGTGACTGAATGACAAGGAAGAAGAAAAAAAACGTTTATAGACGTAATCAGTAATTTGTATCCAGCTCTATAAAGAATAATTAATAAAACAGGAAAACAAGTTTGGGAAAACATATTAATAAGTGGACGATATGATTTCTTTTTGAATACACGATTTTGTTTATAAGCAATTGCATTTAAACATTAAGCAACTCCATCATTAATGTAACTGTCGCTTAAGTAATTAAAAAGAATGAATTAAAGAAAAATGTAAAATTAAACAAAAGGAGTTACTATATATGTTATTTTATACTTTATTCAAGAATTGCAGCAAATTCTACTTACATTGAAATATTTTTCATTTCTTAGACCTAAACATAAAAAAATAAACAACCACTTAAGCCCTTCCCCGGCGTAGACGTTTATATACATTTATTACCGGAAGTGTCTTTTTTCGACACGGATGTATAAACGTCCAAAATATAACGTTCGTAACCCAGCTACAGACGTGATTATCTGTCGATCTTAATCCTTTTTCTGTCCTTCTGGGCTTGAAACGAGTTCAATTATCAACTCATACGTCTGGTAGAGGTTTTAGCCACTACTCGGGTACATCAAGGTGCCTCAGTTTCTTAGTTACTCTATTAAAAACAAATAAAAATATTCGTCTGAACATGAAACATTTTCCCCAAAATAATTGGGTTAAAGCAACTGAATTCCTAAGTTTGGTGAAGCAAAAATTGAGTAACCCGCGTCATTGTTAAAATTTGTTTATAAAAAAAAATCGTGTAACTGTTTATGTAAGGAGTCTGTTGCATATTTCCCATCCAGAAGAAGAGGCATCATCAAACTACGGAAAAGAAACTGAATCTTAGCTCAAAGTTTTCCTTCACTTTAATGAGTTCTTGGCAACAGGAACAACCCGGTTACAACTGAACACTAACAAACCTTTTGTCTTATTGTCTATATTTCTAAGATAAGGTTACATTATTTACACTGTCCAGGCTGTTGTCCTAGTCTTTATTGCCATATTCACGACGTTTCGGTCGTTGTACGCTCCAGTCTTCAAGTAATGGGAATTTCGAACTGAACCCTTTATTTCAACCACCAGGGTAGATTTTTCTAGTTCCACGTGCCATGCGTCTTCCGGATGTCTTGGTATAAATTATCTCGTTTTAACTCAAGTCTCCAAGGACACATGGCTCAGTGGGTAAAAGCGTAGCTTGTAATCCAGTGACTTGAGCCAAAGAGTTGTGGGTTCAATACCTGGCTACAGCAGAGGTGAACAAAAAAAACCTGGAGAGTTTTGTGTTATTATTGGCAGTTTCTTTTATTTCATCAATACAGAAAATTAGTTGACAAGTTAGTTACATATTTTTTTGACAGAGTTCGATTCTTAAACTGGATATGCACTTTAACCAAATACTAATCATAACGCAAAAAATACGGAAACTAAACTATTCGACAAATAAATTTAGACTGAATTTAATAAATGCATTTTATGTCCTGTAGCCAGAGTCATTATAAAGCCCATTACAATGATTCACACAAGTACTTTTCATTGTAAACGTGGAGAAAACCGATTGCTGCTAAGTTAGAAGCTTCACCCATGTTCGCAACTGGTTTTACTTATTGCCACAAAAACTAAGGACTTCCAAGATTTTTCTTATTTCAGAGAATACCCACGAAACATACACACAAAATTTTATATATATATATATATATATATATAAAAAGGAATATGTTGTAGTGGTTCCAACGAAGAAAAGTATGTATATTAAAAAAAATATATTGCCTCAAACGTTTTTGGTTGTAATGTGGATTTATTGAGAAAAATATTATACTTTGTTTTACATAATTTCACGACACGAAATTTCTGGTCAAAGTATAATATTTTTTCTTAGGGTGAACTTTCAACCAAAAACGTTTGCGGCACAATAAATCAATTTTTAATATATATATATATATTATATATACGCGTACTGTGTCAATTTAAACCAGTTAAGACTGCATTCACTCCTCAGTTCATTTTGCATTGCCTGTCGAGACTCTCACAATATTTCGTTCGTCTCTCTTGTCTAACTTTTGTGGTCTTCCGGTTTTCTTTATCCTGAAAAGAACTTCAAAAAAAAAAAAAAAAAAAAAAAAATGGAGGGGGAGAGAGGTTGAACACGGTTTGTGGAAACTCCCAGTCGCCTAGCCATCTGTCGTTGAGACATTTTCCCCTTCAAAGTCACAACCGTCACATTTGAATGCTTAGTCGCTTTATTTTTGTTTTTTTTGTTGCTACTTTTATTCTAAGCTAAACACTATCAATTGCCATAGCTTAACGCAGTCACACGGGCAAACTGCGGCCTGTATGGTCTTTCTGAATGGCACGCTTAAATTCATAAGGAAAATAACGCTTCTCATAAAAATTGTTTTGTTTCGTTCTCACTTATTCACTCACACACTCTTTCACGCATAATGACATACATAAGCAACGATTAAATACAATGTTTCTTGAATTTAGTCAACTTTCGGTGAAAATAATGTTTTCGTTATTTTAAACCATTGGTGATTTTCACTAAGGAAGATCATGCGTGTGAACATACTTTGGTTTTTAAGCGGGAAACATTCCTCATAATTTTTTTTTCCTCTCTCTGGAGAAGATATATTTTTTTTTTTTCAAATGAATAAATTAGAAAAATTACACACAACGACATGTGTTAATCACACTGTCATTTTTATGGAAACATCTTTTCTTCACAAAAATCCTTTCTCTTTCGCGTATGATTTTTGTAGTAAAAATAGCTGAAGTACCTATTACTAAAAATAATCTTTTTAGGAGTGCGGCCCGTCTTGTGAATAGCCATTAACCATGCGGCATCCTGCTCCAGAAGGGTTGCCCGTGCCTGGCTTAACGCGTTTAAATGCTCATTTAGGAAATCTTACTTCAAACGCTAACTTTAATAACCAATTTCGGAAATAAAAAGCTTTTATGAGTCGATTTCTCGCTTCAAGTGAAGTCTTACCATTGTTTTCACACTTTAAAAGTATTAGTGCGAATAAACTCGTTGCCGACAATTTTTATTATGACCCCGGCTACGAGTTAATGTTGTGGTTAACTCCATTTATCTTTCAGAAACATGCATACATGAAAGAGATTATGTCGTTTGGTCATTATCAAGCGGTTTGAGAGTTATCTTGAAAAATATAAAGTCACACAAGTTTCAAATATCGTAATCCTTTAAATTATTTTCAAAATTCAGTCGGAAGCAGAACATTCTACTGAAACGGTTATTTTTAAGTTGTTGAGAAAAAATTAATATATAAAAAAAAAACATTTAAAAATACATTACTGGCGTTAACAGAATTCATTTTAACCGAGTTAAAGTTTATTCCGAGTCATATCATTCAATGGTACACAATCACGTGTTTATATATATATATATATATATACACGCAAAAAATTTCCACGTACAAATATTTCATTTTGAATACATAAGTAAATTGATAAAAACATCTTGATCACCAGGGTGACCTGAGGTTAGGACCATGGGCATACATGTAGGTCCCTGTTAAATACCATGCTTACTGCAGTCCATCTATTAGTATACTTGTAAAATCTGTGATACGCAGGAATAAAAAAAAAAAAAAAAAAAGAAGAAAAGAAAAAGATCTACATTTAAATCGTCATTTTTTTTCATAATTATGTAATTTAATAAAAGTACATGAATCTTATATTCGTCAACAAGTTTCCGTAAAATTTTAAGACATCAAATTAGCAACATTTAAAGTTTTCACGATTTCCGGGTATATTTTTTTTCTTTTTGCCTATATTTCTCTTATATATATAAAATACACAATATTTGGATAATTTTATAAACAAAAATCTTATTTTCTTACTAAAAATTTAGAGGCAACATTTGAAGGAAATGTGATATATCTGAATGTATTCTTTGTTTGTTGTTTGAGCGATCGGGTTATTTCAGAACGGACAATTGCTTCTTCTTACACTGGAAAAATAAATAGCTCCTTTTTTTCCTTCTTATTTTTAGCCATTTTCAAGAAATGTATACTCTTCGGTATCGCGATTTTACAAGTACACCGACAGCAACCGATATGCAGAGAGAAAGATCTAGATACTTGCTCATAGGTTTGAATTTATAACAATTAAAACCGGTTGTTACTGAATGAGCACTGAATTAAATCCCTTTTTTTTCTCTTCATTATCACTGAGCCATGAACTAGTGTTTCTTTTTCTCTGATCCTCATTAATTAAAGAAAACAAAAGATACAATAAAATTGGAAATCGCCTCAGTTCGTTTCTTTAAGACGAAAGAAAGCACAAAGTTTCTCGTTTCAAACCGCCAATTTTTTCAAATGAAAATTTACGCTTTATTTGTTTTACTCTTTTCTTACATTTTAAGGTTATCTCATTGAAAAAGAAAATTTCAACCATTTTACCATATTCAAGTGAATATCTGTCTATTTCTGAGATGAGGTATTGTAATTATTTACATTGTTGTCCTCATCTTTATTTTTATATTCACAACGTTTCGACCGTACTACGCTCTGGCCTTGTTCAGGTGATATATGTTGAAATTTCAAACCGAAACCTTTATTTTGTCCACCGGGATAAAAATGTTCTAGTTCCACATGCCATGCCTTTTCTGATATCAAATTTCAGTTATTTCCCTTTAGTAACTCTTTTTGTTCACCTCTACTGTAGTCAGGTAGTGAACTCACAACTCTTTGGGTCAAGTCATTGGATTACTTCAACCAACGCCCAGTGGAAAAAGTGTTGGTTAAAGTAATTCAATGACTTGACCCTAATAGTTGTGAGTTCAATATCTGGCCACAGCAGAGGTAAACAAAAACTTGGCGAGTTGAGTTACTAAAGGGAAATAACTGAAACTGAGATATCCAGAAAAGGCATGGCATGTGGAACTAGAACATTCTACCCCAGTGGATGAAATAATGGGTTCAGTTCAAAATTCCTGTATCTGGAACATTTGCTGTAAATATTTTTGCTGTAGGAAAACTTGCTTCAGGAAACTTCGTTGTATAGGATTTTTACTGTAGGACAATTTAGCCACATCCCTCCCTGTATATTTCAATATTTAGGTATTTATAGAGAATTTAAAACAGATTATGTTGGCAAATAATTTGTGTAAATTTCAAAAGAACTACTGAGAATTTCAAAGGGTTATCTTTCTTTGGTCAGATATTTTATATTGAAGTTGGTCGCGTATTCAAGTTGTAAGTTTGTTTGAAATAATATATATCGTGAGTGAGAAATATTGGCAGACTGATATTATGTTAACAGAAAGTTTAGTGTTAAGTCTGAAATATGAAATTGTGTGACATAGATTCTGGTGTCAAGTTGAAATTTTTGTGCTCCTTACTGATGAGAATGAATGATGTAAGATTTTCATCTTATAATTTTGTTTATTAAAATGTTTAAATCAAAGTAACAATAGCACGAGCCAGATATACATGATAACAAGGTACTTCGCTTATTAAAAAAAATAGTGGTGAAATTGTCTTACGGCAAAGTTTTCTATGGTGAAAATTCTTGAGGTGAGTTTTCCTATGGTGAATGTTCCTAGAACCTGAAATTCCAAGATATATCACCTGAAGAAGGCCAACAGCGGTCAAAATGTTGTGAATATAACAATAAAGTTGAGGACAACAGTCTGAACAATGTAATTAGTATCAAATGAATATATATATATATATATATATATATATATATATATATATATATATATATAATTTTACATGGAGACAAATTAATAAGAAATTAGTAAAAGTCAAAATACAAAGAAATGCCAATAACCATTGTTGAATGTTTTGAATCAAAACTCAGACTCAATTTTTGTCTCCTTTTAATCAACAACTTTATGCAGATTTTGTAATGGGCGGAGGCCTTAAGGATTGGCTGATATATATCAAACTAATGTGGAAATAAATAATAAAAGTTAAATCTTTTTAATTTTTATTATTTACTTATTTATAGTGATATCTCCATAATAGCTGAATTGACAACATTTGACCTGATTCAAAAGATCTCTAGCTTATGATTTTATTCCTTGACATGCTGACATTCAAAGGCGTCTTTGTAGCCTGTATTTGGTTGCCATATTAGAACTAGTTTATTAAACCATTGGTAACAGACAAAAAAAAAAAAAACAAAAACAAAATCAAGTGAAATTCTTCAATTTCCCTAAAGCTATGTTTCATAAAAATATTTAAGGGTATACACAAGTTCTTTCATGCCATGTTGTGAGATTTAACAAGAAAAATATTTTGGACAAGAAAGTTCTAAATACATTTATTCTCAAAAAGCAGCCAACGAAATAGGATGCTGAATATATTAAAAAAGAAGCAGAAACCTTCCTATCAGTGAAAGTAAGTGTTGGTAAGTATTTATGATAACACAAACTTTTTTTTTTTTTTTTTTAAGCAAATGGAACTTATTTGAATCTGAATGTTTCTTAAATGTAGGAAGATATCACAAACTTCAGAATGCTTCAAGTGATAGTTGTGCCTATTTTTTCTCCCTTGGATCATTTTGCTACTTTCACATATGCAGTTCAAATGCCAAGTTGTTGGGAATGTTTATTATACAGTTTTAAAGTTTATTTTTAAAACAAAAAAAAAAAAAAAAGAAAACTTAGGCAAATTTCTGAATGCTTATGAATTATGAGCTCTGAATATGAACAGGGCAAACAATTGTAAGACAAAAACACAGTTAACTATGGCTGTTCAATTGAAAACATTTTTAAAAAAAATAATACTTAAAATCCTAAAATCGGATAGCAGTATCATTGACAATATGCATTGTTTGAAATATTCTACAAACTGTACAAGGCTATGCAAAACCATAGCCTGAAAATTACAATACAGATTAATAGAAATGTACAATGTTTTTTAGTAATAAGCATGGAGGTTTCCAACTGCCTATGAAAATTGAGGATTATTGCTGATCCAATGAAATTATCAAATCATAACTTTGAAATGAATGACAAAACCCAGATCTGTTGAAGAATTTAGTGAAAAGATATTTCTTTTTACAATATTATAGAGAACAAAATTTCAAAGGAAATAATGGATTCCAAACGTTTTTGGGGGAGATGGGATGGCTACATTAAAGAAAATGCATACAAACACTGAATTTCATTTTTGTAAACACACTCATACACACAAGGCTGTATATCACCTATGTAAAATATATCTTAATTTTAGGTCTGTGATGATTTGAAATTTTGTTTTTCTATGAAGATCATGAAAGTAAAAAGCATTTGAAAACTGGTTAATATTTAAGCAATTATTACTTTTTCAGAGTATAAATAGCACCCTTGTGTGAGTATCTTGACACTGCAAACATGTTGATAAAAAGCAATATCTATAGGGAAAAAAAAGGATACAAATAAAACAAAAAAACATTGTTGATTTTATAATTTTTATATTGTCCATAAAGTTTACAACCCCAATCTGAAAGAAAGCAACTTGATCCTTTTGTGTGGAAAGGAAGTCAGGCTAATTTCTCTGCAGATGATACCATTGCCAACAAACAACCAACCTCTGGAAAAATCTTCCACCAGACAAAGTAAATACATAAAAAAAAAAAAAATAAATAAATAAAATAAATAAATAAATAAAAAATTTCTAGTGCCTATATATATTTTTTTTAATATGGCATTTAATTAACACCATTTTAAATATTTTAAAATCAAACTCAAATAAAATCAATCTGATGAGAAGCACTGATGAAAAACTATTATTCTATGTAAATAAAATGCTTAATTTGATTTATATAACTGAGCAAATATACTTTTGCAAGTTTATATTAAATTTAAACATTTCAGATACCCTGAGGTATTCATTAACAAGTGTTTGGCATATACATTTGTAAAGGACATTTGGTTTTTCCTTAGTACCAATATCATTGAAAAATTAAATAAAATTTTTTGAACTAAAAAGCAGGGACATTTGAAATAGGGAAAATTAGTATAAAGAAAAAGGGCATATGAAATTAAAATAGAAAAAGGTATCACAACTGTTGAGATTAAATGCAGAAAATGAAAACAAAAAAAAATAAGGAAGATTTTACCGGTGGAGGGAAATTATCTTGACAAATCATTTTACTTCCAATGTTTTTTATTTTTAAAAATATTTTATACACAACATATTTTTCTTTCTTGAATATTGGCAATGATTCCAGTTTTATTTTCATATTTTTCACTTTTTTGAAAAAAAAAAAAAAAAGAAAAGAAAAAAAGAAAAAGGATTCTTATAAAGGAATAAAAGAAAAAAAAATTCTGTTGAGTGGAAAAAAAAACAAAAAAAAAAAAAAAAAAAAACACCATAGATACAACTGACCTCAACAGAAAAGCAGTTTAAACAATTCCATACAGGATTTTTGTCCATTTCTTCACTCAAAAAAAAAAAAATAAAATAATGACAGTATATAAGTATATACACACAAAATATATATATATATATATATATATATATATATATATATATATATTTTTTTAACTAAATGTGATAACCTATATATATATATTAAATATCTCTCAATTTTATTTTATATATATATATATATATATATATATATATATACACACACACACACACACACACAACATATGTTATCATGAAGTCAACTTTCACAAAGTTCAGGGCAGCAAGAGGTGAAAATGAAAGAGGAAGATGGCAACAGGTGTCGGTGGGAAAGCAACATAAATGTAGGGTGGGGAAGGAGAGGCAAGATATATAGATATATAAGCTTTGAAACTTGGCAATCTCTCACTACACCCATGCTACAGTCCATACATTTTCTTGAAAGAAACTGCCATATAATATACAAGAGCCAACAGTCTTTCTTACATATACTGTCAATTATAATTGCTATCCAGAGGTTCTACTTTTAGAAATTATGTGGAAGGCTGATGACACTTTTAAGTTACTTCTCAAAAGTAGACATTTGAACATATGTTTATTGTAAAAATGAGAAAAGGATTGGAACATTTAAATTATGAGATTAAATTATTATTATTATTTTTTTTTTTTTTTAAATCAGCAGATGATGTTTTGGATGCAGTAGGTTGTAATACTATTGATAAATATATAAAGTGGGGAGCAGGTAACCAGTGTTACTATCACCTTTGACATTTAATCTCTACTATTCAAACTAATAGCAATAATCATGTGAGTCTTTCTGTTTGTTTTTTTGTAAAAGATGTTGTTTTCCTGAGCCATTCCACCTAGAAGCATGTGAAGTCAGCAGTTCAGTGACAGAGAAATAATACAGCAGTAATAAAAGACAAAACAAAAGTGGGGCATAGAAAAGAAAGTGTGACGTAACAAGAGCAACAACAAAGCAAATAAGCAAGCAAATTAGGTTCTCATTATCCTGAGTTTTTCAAAAGTCAAATAATCTAATCATATTTGGGATTAAGTGTAAAGATACATTATTTCTGCTTGAAAACTTTGCTAAAATTTTTTAAATATTTAAAATGGCTGTATGAAAAAGCCATTACTTCTCTTTGTAGAGAGAAAAAGTCAAAGAAATTAGGTAATATATCAATTTATCTAATATAGGTTAACAAAATAATTTTATTTATAATAATGAAAATGTAAGAGTTCAATAAACTACTTTACATACATAATACTTTATTACTATATGACTACTTGTCAACACTTATTATATTATTATAGCTATAAAACATTATGAAACTTAATGTAAGATCATTATTAAAAAAATTATTATTATAGGACTTATTATTAAGACTATTATTGTTATTATTACTAAGGCTTATTATTATTGCTATATGTTTATATTTGTCAACATTTTGCTAAAATCTTATTTCATTAAAAATATCTATTTCAAATGAAAATATTTATTCCTTTCCTACTTTTTTTTTACCCGTAAGCCTATTAATATTATAATTTTTTCCTTTGACTTTTTCCTATTCAAAGTAAAACGTATAACTTTTAAAAAAATAAGAATTTGAAGTCATTAACAATGAAAATGTTTAGTTAGAAAAGGTTTAAGGACATAGTTATTCTATAGAAAGTTATGAAACTTACATTAAGAGCAAATTAGTCAAGGAATAAAAAGCATAATAACAGTTAAATATAAAATATGATTGGCCAATTTCTCTTTAAATGAACACTTTTCAAAATTAACATAAATGCAAAAATAGCCCAAAGGGAAAAAAAAAAACCCAAAAACGTGTATGACGAAAGTTCAGACATTATGTCCTTGCTGTACAAATAAGTGAATAATTATGGCAGACAATTTGAAACAGAAAAAAACTTGAAGTGCCAGTGATAACAAGTGCAGATTGCGACAGTAAATACTAATCCCTACAACCTCCTCTAGGATGGATGCTTTGTACTTCAACAAGGACAACAGAAAGAAACATTATGAGAAAGACAGCAAAAGTTGCCATTCACAATCAAAATTGGATAGGAAGGAATTCATAATTTATTGATCAGTTGAAAATTTAAAAAAAAAAAAATGAATTATAAGCAACAATAAAAAAAAAAAAAAGATCTCAATTGAATTTTTGCAAAAAGAGAAAAAATTAAAAGCTTAAAACTCAGTAAGAAAAGAGACAATGTATAATGTTGAGAGACTTAAACACAAATCAGTATCTTTATAAGATCTCTACAAGATGACAAAGATCTCTTCTTATAGGAATAAGCATTAATGTTGGGTACTGGAAATGAGGATAAATTAATAAGTGATAACTTCTTTTTTTTTTTTCTGATGATATTGGAAACACCTGGTAGACTCTGGTGACAAATTTAGAGTAGAAATAGAATTACATTTGGTCAAACTGAGGTGCTGTTTTTGGTGGGATCCCAATGAAATTATTGCATTAAATGATACTCTGAATTACACTGTAATGCAATTTGTGTGGCACCATGTGTCAAATACGACATTATTATGTTATATAATGTAACACACACTATATATATATATATATAGTTAAATAACAGTGTAGAAATGTAACCACAATATCAGTGGCTTAATGGAATGGTATTAGTGTAATATATATATAATCATGCGGTACAAGAGATGAAGACGGTAAACACAACAGTTGATACAATAATTACCAATTTGAGGCCACCAAGCACTTTTCAAGCTTATAAAAGTAAAAAAATTAAAATACATTCACCTTTACTGTTTTTTGTTTTTTTATTAAATGTCGACAACCAATAGATGAAAATATGCACAGAACAAAATCGCAGAAAGAATTTTAAAAGACAATTTTGTGGGTAATCAGAAAAGAGAAAACAAAGAAACTTGCAATTCATTTTCAAAGACATTAAAGTAAAGGTGAAAGGAGGATGGGGAAGTGAAAGCCGACTTCAGTTAAAATGTATGTTTTTTTGTTTTTTTTTATATTTGAGGAACAGTTCAAGAATACACTACACAGTGAAATATTATATTGAGAGAGAAAATGAGTCAAAACACAAGAATCATTGTTTTGAAAAACAGATATGATGGCCTTCCTCCAAAGATAATGATTAAAAAAATCCTCCACATGCGCGCACACACACACACACACACAATAAATCCTCAATTTAATGAACCTTGGTATAATGGGTTTGGAATTTATTAGACTTTATCAGAGGACTGATATTGTGTGTATTAGTTATTAATAAAATATAGTAAATTATGTTTAATTTTTCATTTATAACCAATATTTTTAATTATGCCTAAAATAAATCTTATTTATGGGAACATGGGTCTTTTTGATAAATCTGAAAGAATTTGAGTCAACACAATAAAAGGTTAAAGACCTTTGAACTATTCTTTCAAAAAAATGAGTAAGCATTATGTTATTTATCATAAGTTTATATTGTACAGTAATGTATATTGTATTAAAGCTTTTTATATTATATATATATATATATATATATATATATATATATATATATATATATATATATATATATATATATATATATATATTTATTTATTTTACATTAAAAAAATACAAAAGGTAAAGAATAACCTAAGTTACATATGGAAATGGATAGCCCTTCCCCTAATAGTCTATTAAATCAAGGGTTTACTCTCTCTTTGTATGTGCATATATACATACACATTAATACACACGCACATTATATATATATATATATATATATGTCTCATGCCTTATTTAGACACAAGTACATTATATTAGATATAGATATTTTAGATGTATATGTCCTGATGAATGGAAATGCTGCCAAATTCAACATTCTCAAAAAAATAGACTGATCAGATGAACAGGTAGGTAAGTAGACACCGTGGGGCCTTATATAATACTATTTCCATCAGATGAACATGTAAGCAGACACTGTGGGGCCTTATAGAATACTATTTCCATATTGTTAGAACACAATTACAAAAGCAATAGAATGTGAAAGGGGAAGGACTTAAGTTTTAAAATGGTGGGGTAGGGTAGAATAGGGTCCCAGGTTTTAAACAAGATTATCCAATGATTACACCAAAATCTTTATCACCGATAAAATTAAAGAGTAAAGGAAATGCTGAAAGCTTTAGCAGCATATATTGTCTGCATACACTTTCAGGGAATATCTTTTAGAGGAAAAATTAAAGAGACGATAACTGAGAAATAGAAGAAAGTAGAGAGAGAATATTGCGGAGATAATTTCTATTATGATTTACTGTCTACCACCCAAGCAAGAGTTTGTTTAAAATGGAGCAAGGACATTAAAAATATTTGAACAAGGAAGGAAGGACTTATGAATCAGAGAGTAATAAAGTTCTTGGTTAGAGACAGACAGACAGACAAAAAGAATGACACTATTTGTCAGCTACAGCCTACATCTTTGAGCTATGTATGAAACACTGCAGGGAAAGATATAAAAGCTTTTCATCAAGGGTATTTTTCAGCTAAATATTGGGAATGAAAGTAAAATATATTTACATGATGAAAGTACATAGGTGAACCATGTTTAAAGTACTTTACCATAACTGTTCAATTGCTGAACAAAGGGGATATGAATATCTCATCAAGTTTCTGGGAAATATTCTATTCTGATAAGACATAAAAAAAAATGTGGAAACTTGATCTTGAATAGATTCTCTTTTCAGCAGTTATTTTAGTGTTCCAATTGACCGGAATATCTTTCTGCTGAATAGAATTTCTTCAAAAAGGATTTAAGCCCATTCAGGAATATGATTTTAAAAAGTGGGGTTGAGGTGGAAATTATGATTTTTGTTTACTGAGCAAAACCCTTTGTTTTAGCAGTAGATGAGAAACATTTGGATGAAAGCAATGAAGTACTTTTTTTTCTTTTTTCTTTAGATAGTATCTCTATTGCCGATATCTGGGTCAATAGTAGTTCTGGAAGAATGGACCCAAATTATAAAAAATATCTAACTGAAACACTCTTTAGAAACAGTGATGTTGCAAGATAAACCAACCCTTTTACTTTTAATGTCAACTTCTTTAGACATATGGTGAATACAACAGAGATCACTGGATCATCAGCAGCATACAACTTTAGCATCAGAGGATTTACTATTAAAATATGAGTTTACACTGAAATGAAAAGTACAATCTGCTTAAATATCAGTCCATTTTCAAATGCTAAAAGCATAAGAATATTTTAAATTATTGCAATATTTCTATAAAGTATGCCTTTCTTGTGAGCCTGAAAGATGTGTTACAAGCTCAAGCAATAAGGCAGATATGGTGTTTTTAAAAAGAACATAAATTTCATACTGAATATATTCTTTTTCAATAGTATACAAATAGTTTACGATTAACAACTTTTCAACTACAGTAGTTGATATTCTGATCACACACACACAAGTTTTTATGTGACTATCTTATAAAACAATAATATTCT